>BSQZ01000031.1:5502500-5615000 GCA_033239005.1 Lamellibrachia satsuma
TAAACAGTTTTGGGTTCCTTTACATGTCACCTTTCATTTAAATCACTTGTCAATGTCCTACCATGAGATCTAATTTTTTTAAGTGCCGTTCCTGATAACTAGCCTAAATTATTAAGGCTTTATGCCGACGATTTTTTCTGCATTTTGGTACCTGAATGCGTTCCTTGCACCATTCCGCATATGTTCCAGTAAAACATTTCATATATTCTTTAAAAATATTGTGTTTTAGGCCACTTTTAATCAGTGTTACACATCAAAACTGCGTAACCGATTGCATGATAAAGATGGCGCGTGTGCGATTTGCGCATTAGTCACGCCTCGGTGCCTTCAGAACCGCGAAGGCGATCTTCGAGCGTAGACTACGCATCGTAAAAAAATTAAAAGAGAAAAAAGAGAAAGTAGGCTAAACAAAATTTAAAACGAAATAGTTCTACAAAAAATATTCTCCACAGTTTTTATATTAAACGCAACATTTGTAGAGCACATACAGAGAGGGAGGGAAGGAGGGTGTTTCTGCTTGAAGATAGATGTCTGTTAGGTCAGGACATTTATCAAGACTGAACGTACACCAACTGATGCGTACTATTATTTTTTGTGGAAACGTGTTGAGAAAATTGTTGTAAACAGAACGATTACGTATCCTCAATAGAACAACACGCATGTGTCGATACAATTAGGATACCAGAATAATTGCGATATAAAAATTGCGCTTCTAAGTGAGGATTACAACGTCATTGACGGCGTTGACAAGTGTCAAGGCGTGGTGCTGCTAAAGATTATCTGATGCAAACAGGACAACGCCGTCCGTGCGCATGGACAATGCCTGTTGTGGTTCGTTGATTACCTCCGCCAGCACAGACAAAAGTGTTAATTCCTGTCCACCAGCCAGCATGCAGGGAATTCTTGCATTTAGCGTGTCGTATATAACAATCCATGCAAAGTTGGTGCTTCTGCTAATGAAGCGACAAATGGCATACTGTGTGGGGCCTATCATGACTGAAGAACGACCAATTGAAGAAAAATGGAGGAGTGTGCAAGACAGCATTTCGTGTGCTATATCCGTGTTAACTTGCATGATATCTGTATCAACTTACGTTGTATGTCCATAGGACACACTGCGTGCTTCTTGTGGTGTTTTCTGTAAAAGCTGATATCAGCTAAATATGTAGAAGTGCATTGCGTTGACAGCCAGTCGGACGAAATGGATGAACAAAGAAATGCTTCGAGACAGCTACTATGAAAACAAAAGGTGCATTATAAACAACGAATTTGTGACCTAACAGAATGCGGATGGTATATGTATAAACGTCATTTGGTTTTGAAGATAAATAATATCTATAATACGGAGTACACATATTTGATATGGTGTTAATTTTGATACATATTTCGAGGATGGCTCTACGAACCTTTCTGCTGGCATTCTACATACGATTTACATTTCATATGGAGTTGTGAATAGTGTATAGGGACAGATTAATTATTAGTGACACCTATCTTTTTCTGCTTCTGATGCAGCTCATGACTGTATATTAGCGGCATGAAAATGTGGCTAGTCTGTTGCTGGCAGGGAGACGAGACACTTTCTAAGCGTTTTGATTGAAAAAGTAACGGCAGTGGGAATTGCTAGATGCACAGGTAATAAACAGACATACCAGTTAACACAACTGTTCGATGATACTACTGGCAATATAATAAACCTTTTCCATTTGGAGTGTGTTGTATTCCTTAGGCAGGGTTATGTAGGTTTATTGATACCAGGTACTCGACTGACGCTGTAGTAGACGCCATCTTAGAGTGATCACTTCCGGCGCATGCGCATAATTTCCACCAATAAATCTGCATGAATGAATAACAATAACATAGACTAGTAATATTATTTATGCATGTTATACACTTTGCTCCATTACAACATGAACTATGCCATATAAGAAACATTCTAATTAACTAAATTGTTTAATTAGTAGACGTTATGTCAGATAAATGTAAAGTGAACATGTTTCAAGAGTTCACACCACAAATTCATCTAAAAAGGGTTTACATACTGTATAAACGGGTAGACGTGTTGTTATAAGAGGTTGCAAGCTCAACACATAGGGATTGTCAGTAGTTTAGGTGGAGAACCACAATGGTCTGGGGGCCGACAAATCTCTCCCCTGAGAGCTGCTCGATACGCAACTATAAGAGACTCGGTGACTGTGGATTGGTCTCTCCACCGACCGATAGGAGGTGCAACCAATTGGCAGATAATTGCTAAACGTCACTCACGTCATTGGTCTCTTATTTTTTAAACAAAAGAACATCGATCATTACATATTCAGATTCAGGTTATTATTCTCGATTCGCATTAGTTGGTCAATCGGCATCAGTTTTATTGTCATCGTAGGAAACGTCTGTCAATCCGTAATCAATTACATGTAAATTATTATGTTTGTGTCCTTCCTTGCATTTTAGTAACTCAATGCTTTCATTAAATCACTCGACGTCACTCCGAATACAAAAGAGCTATATAATGTTAGTGTTTTATGGTACTCCAGCACACATGCAAATTTTTTCTCTTCGAAGAACAGCCAGGTCACACTGTTAAGCTAATGTTTTCCACACGATTTGATTTTACTGTTCTTCTCTACATGCAATCTAAAGACTGACACATAAGGAAACGTCTGGATCCGCTCAAGTCTGCATGGTTCACTGAATGGTATAAATTCAGTCTTTATCATTTGCTGTGTCACCAGTACTGTCCACACCGATTGCCCTTAAACACTTCCAGGAGGAAACATGTGGCAATGCCTTCATTTTGTTGGAAATCCGACTGAACAAACAAACAAACATAAGTTATAATTTTGACATTATTTAAAATTAACGAAGTTAATAATCAATACATTTGTATGTGGGCGTCTTCACGTAGAGGGTACACTTTTGCCAAAATTCACTTTCCCTCGTAGTATTGAAACAATTAATTGTGTAATATTAATTCAGTCTAATTATCATACAATTTTTGAGGCTCAGCGGGATTGAGAGACTTTACATGAAACCGCCAATAATCTGTATATCTGGACAGAGGTCTTTAAAAACAAAGGCGCTAAAGTACGAATAGATAGAACGTGATGTCTTTGGCATGGTTTCATCAATTATAGCAAAATCGAATTCATTAATTTTCCCCTAAAATTAGCCATGGAAACTCCCGCGCATGATCACAAAACAGAATAATCTAATAAAATCTAATTATTTATTCCTTGCTCACTTACCATATGCCTCTGGAAACATCTCAACTGATGGATGCACAAAAACCAACTCATTTCTTCGTGGTTATGTCCTACTCACGAGAGATGGAGTCCACGGCTGAACCATTGTGTCTGGAGTGATATACACAGAAGTTGTCATTTCATCCTCCCTAAGGCCAATAAATGAATGGGACAGATTATCTACAGTTTCTGTTAATGCAGGCCATGTGAATATGTTAAAAAGCAAAATTTACAAATATCTTTTTACACATAGATGTAAGAAAAAACTGTCTAGTTAAATGCTTCCTTTTCTGTCTGAATCAACCAATGGTTGCATTTCAAAAATATATATAATTCTAACTCAACCAAACATTAAATCTATATTACAGATAGCTATATTACGTAAGAACAATACCAACATGTAAAGGAGCAACACATATGTTGAATCATGGTGGAATGATAGGATGAACATTCGAAGCAGTATGCCGACGACTATGGGAGGATTAACATTTGCAGCAGGAAGCATACCCCAAAAAGCCATATTGGTGCACCCTGGGGCAAGACAGCCACCCATATACCTGGGACATTTCGCCCTGATCGCCCTGACAGTTCATGGTAAAGTCAGTTTAGGTTGCCCAACCTTGCATAACATACGGAGTTATGTACCACATTGGTTCGTCCATATAAATATGGTCGAAACATTGCCTGAATAATAATACATATAAACACACATGCAAATATTATTATAGTGCACAGGCTATAATAGTTGTCAAGTAAAAATGGAGTTTGCAAATAAAATATACCTTCCCATTCATAAATTGATGAAATGTTATAAAATTGTTCCATGCGCATATTTGCACAGAGACTGGGTGTGGTAGTGTTTGAATGTTTAGTGTCATTGTAAAATTACAACAAATGCCTCTTTCCTTTGTTTACATGTGACACAATTGAGAAAAGACTAATAAGTTATCGTACTCAATATAAGCAGGATGCATGTAACTCCAAAAACAATTCCCCGAATGCGGCGGTGCGCAAAATAGTTGTCAAAAGAGTTGCACGAGTCATGGTATGTTCGCTGACCCTCCTGATTGTATCCCTACCAATATTATCTGGACAATATCTCATCATTAACTCCACGGACAATATTCCAGAAATACTGTTTATGAGACAGTATCACTTCATAAGTATATATTGGATATTATTCTACTACTGCATTACACACAGAATGTCTGCAAGTTGTCCACTTTCCGAGGTTGATTGCGGCTGTGTTTGCATATGAAAGACTATAATTGATTTACGGTTAGTTGATAGAAAGTTATTATCACATCAGTAAAAAATGCAATTTGCTGGCCCAGTAACTTGATTAAATAAACATTTTATGTGGCTCCTCGAATGTGAATTTGATTTCTTTTCCTAGATAAAAGCATTCGTCTTCACATAACGGGCGGGTCCTGTCTCAGAAAAAAGGGGTTCCCAGTTTTCCAATAAAACGGCAAGAACAACAACTATAGTTATCCATATTTCGACACAGACATCACTTTCTAGCACAGCATAGTGGAAGGTAAAGGCAACATTAATTTTTTTTATTACGTAACCTAATATATTCTAATTTACTGAAATATATAATTCTTGTAATTCTAGATCCTGTTAATGTGACTTACCAAAGTTCTTTCATCATAAAATAAAGCTTTTCCATGTATATTTGAATATTTTCCAAAATAATATACTTGAGAATTGGACCTATCACAGACGAGATGCTTCGATGACAACATCACCTTAGTGATGGGACTGGTGTGTACAGAGAACGTCTGGAAGAGTTGTGGGCCCTGTCCAACTGACTCTGGGTGCTGCAGAATCACATGCGCAGCTCCCGAAATTGTCCAGTAGGCTATCTCAATCCATTTCCCACTCAGGGCTGAAAACAGTCAAGCAATGTACAATACCAAAACAGCCCTGCTTCAAATGAGCAACTTGCACAATAGCGCAAGAAATATAATCAACACATCTAAATGAGACGTTAGTCTTCAGTGTAGTTTCTCTGAATTAGTCAGTATTTATAACATTTAGTTCTAACATTCTAGACAAATGTAGCAACCAGGGAGACTCATCTGTTGTAGGGGCGAGATAGACACTGAGTGTTGTGACACGGTCCCTATTATGGTATATGTCTTTCATACGCAGCGGGAACTTTTGCATATCTGTAGGCAGGATGCAGAAACAACAACACTCAATCAGCTTTAGTTTTCAATATCTGCATACACATATTATATCTACCCTATCTAATCTATAAAGAAGTTTATGTTGGTCTGTCAGTCATGTCCTACTCACGGACGTATTTGTGGGCCAATCTAGATGAAACTCTACAAGGTCACACAGGAGCACCGTCTGACGAACATAGAGGGTCATATGGGGAACCGTCTATATGGGCCCTCGGGGTGGGAATTACATTTTAAATAGGCTTTATTTTGTTTCCTATGTCATCATAAAGATAATAATTATGGCTGCCTTTTTTCATATCCATACCAGCATTACACCAACACTGTCCTGTCAGTACACCAGCTTATATTAAATGTGTGGCCGTGGTGAGAGTCCTTGTTGACCACCACTGTCTCCGGGCCTGGGAAGCTTTGGTGGATTCTGTACCGAAGCTTTCTTGTCATCACTCTTCTCAATAGTCAACAATTGTTTTCGATTTTACTTACATATTCATTTCTTTTCAATCCAGCTAATAACCAACAATCTTCTATAGCATCGCACCTCAAGAGCGGCAACGCGCTTTTTGCCTGCCCTTTTCAAAGTCTTACACCACCTACCTACGTAGCATATCCGTTGTTACCACACTGGATTAGATAATGACCCAACCGTGCCATACCTTGTCACTGGAACCATGTTTTGTACCTACAACACAACAGAAATATGTGCAGTCTTTGCACATTTCTACCGGTTTTATACATTTCCTCTGCAGAAGCTGAATGAATGATACTGCATTCCACAAAGAGCACTACATATACTAGTGTTTACGTCAATGCTGGATATATCATGGTTAATGAAGGAACAGTTTAACTAACAAATTATCTTGGACGGATATAACACAGTATGCTATTAATATTTTCTGACTTTCTATTGTAAAAAGAGCATGGAATCTGCGTTTTATTTATCTGATTACTTGCCAGTTCTGTGTCATGGCATGCCACACCAAAACCTTGCCTGTCCTACTGAGTACATCCACCATGAGATAATTACCTGCCAGTTTTGTGTCATGGTATGCCACACCCCGACCTTGCCTGTCTTACTGAGTATAGCCACCTTGAGAGAATTACCTGCTAGTTTTGTGTCATGACTTAAAACACCCCGACCTTGCCTCTCCTACTGAGTACAGCCACCGTGAGAGAATTACCTGCCAGATATGTGCCATGGCATCCCACACAACAACCTTGCCTCTCCAACTGAGTACAGCCACCGTGAGAGAATTACGTGCCAGTTTTGTGCCATTGCGTGCCACACCCCGAATTTGCTGTCCTACTGAGTATAGCCACCTTGAGTGAATTACCTGCCAGTTCTGTGCCATGGAATGACACACCCCGACTTTGCCTGTCCTACTGAGCACAGCCACCGTGATAGATTTAACTGCCAGTTCTGTGTCATGGCGTGCAACACCCAGACCTGTCATGTTCCTGAGTATAAAAAATAAGAGTTGTGGTTGGATCTGGGTTGTTGGAAGAGTTTCCAGTTAACATCGGTTAGAGGCAAGGAAGTGACCATTTACTCTTTAGCATGGTGCTGGCACTAATCACCAGGAAGATCAGCCTAAAGGATGTTCTCAGGTAGATGTTGTATGCAAATGATCTGGCCATGACAGCAGACAGCAAACAAGAACTACAGGAAGTGTTGGAGGAATGGAAGGGGTTGTTCAAGAAGCACGGACTGAAAATGAGCCGGGAGAAGACAGAAGAGATGTGGGTTGGACATCAGAGAGAGGACTTGAACATTAGTTTGGATGGTAAGGAGATCAAGCAAGTGGATGGTTTTGTGTACCTTGGAAGAATGGTTAATGAGGATGGGCATTCAGAGGTAGAAATGCGATGTCGGACACAACCGGGAGCGAATGCTCGGGGAAAGGTAGAGGGAGTCATGTTGGACAGAAACATTTTGATAAAGCTTAAAAGGAAAGTCCTGAGAACTTGCGTTACACCAGCATGCCTGTATCTGTATCTGGAGACAGTGGCGTTGACAGAACAACAACAGCAGCTGCAAGTTTGGTTATGGGTTCGTCGAATAACAAGAACAAAAAGGGTTGACGAGAGAAGGATGAACAACCTGAGGAAAGATGGGACGCAACAGGACAGCTGAACAGGAAGATTGGTGAGAAGCAAGGTGATATGGGCAGGCCACATGGTTAAGGATGGATGCAGACAAACTAGTAAAGAGAGTGGAAGAGAGACGTGGAAAAACATCAAGGATGCAAGAAAAGGGGAAGCGAACAGCTAAGATGGAAGGACTGCGTGTGGTGGGATACGAGAAGATCGAGGGAGGATGAAAGATGGAGGGGGGGGCGGCCGATAGAAAGGTATGGAAAGAAACAACAGAAAGAGTGACTCAACAATATTTTACCTGACCCTAACCTGTGGATTGGAAGGTGGCGGCCACCATCCTGTTACAGTTCTCACGGCCAATGTTGAGTACCTTGGCATTGAGGACCACCTTATCTATCAAATCCATCAGAAAAGTTACATAGATCTGTAGATCTGCTTCAATGAATCATTTCGCACACCCACACTTTGATATTCTGCAAAGGACAACAATCTATCATATGTATCTCTGTTTGAGTAATATGCATTTTCCCAGGTGGTTGTATTCATATAAATGACGTACTCTTCTTGACTACAGCATGCTCATAAAAATAAAATATCCTTTGACAAGAAGGATGTACAGTGAAATAATAAATAACAACATTAAACAAATCAAGCTGGTTACCTAAACAAAAGCCATTACCACTTAGCGCTAATACTGATTTATTAGAACAAATGTAAAAGTTAGTTTCTCAATCTAATGTGACATTCTCCCCTCCCCCATAATTCATCGTTATAGTTTATTGCAATGTCTGTTCCACTCATAATCCAATGAATTCCCAAGAGGCCCATGAATGGCCTGCTTCCAATGCGGTTATGTCTATTTATGACACCAACCTGTAGCAACACACAAAGTGGGGATAGGTAAGAGCGATCCTATTGAAGTGACCCTTGATATTGTTCACTCTTGGTCCACCAAAATTTTTCCTGGCTGCTGCAGCACCTGTAAAAAGACTTCAAGTAAAGGGATGTTTATGTTTACATAGCACTGTATCCAGTCCTTGGGATTGTTGAACGTGCTTAATAGTTCACCCCCTGGCTGACCAGTTCATTTCAACACCTTCTGAACTTCTCTGGGAAGTATTCAGCAATGCTGCAATAACTGTGCGAAGATTATTCGTTCACATTTCTACACCTGTCTGTACCTGGGTACTCATTTACAGCTGAATGAACTGTGGTAATGTGGTGGAACAAAATTGTCAAAGCTTTGATACGGCAGCAATTGGATTTGAACAGGTGTTCCCTCAGCCGGGTCTGGCGTTCTACCCTTATGAAAATATACCATGGTAAATACATGGTATGCTATTGTGTTTTTAAACAGATAAACCATGGTAAATACCTGATATACCATGGTTTACCATGGTTTACCATGGTATACCATGGTATACAATGATATACCATGATATACCATGGTATTCCATGGCATACAATGATATACCTTGGCATACCATGGTATACCATGGTGTACTATGGGATACCATGGTATATTTTCATAAGGGTTGTATCAACATACAAGATAAACCCCGTCATAAAGGTGTCTAAAACAATGTCTTCATGCACGAGGGATCATACTGTCATTGACATGTGCCTATGTTGTCATCCAGCAACGCAACTGTAAATATTTGTATAACACAGTAACATAATCTTCTGATATGGTCATCTTTTTCTTCTATTTAATGACCACCTTCATTTGGTTGAAGATGTTGGGGGTAATCTTTGGCAGCAGGAAAGAGAGAAGAAATGTAGTAGTGCGATTTAGTGGAGTTAGGAGATTTAGAAGGGGGGACAACCAAATAGGCCACAGCACTTTTTAAAGACCCTGGTTCCACAGTTAGTTGATCAAATACGGAAAACCAGAGACCAGTACGTTCACGCATGATATGCAATGTATTTTCTAGACTATCCGCCAGATCGCGCCACTTAAATAAATCGAAATACGTTGCTATTTTGGCCTGGCGTTGGCTGCATCGAAGCGTCAGTCTGGTTTGGAAAACTTCATTACTAAAACAAACCAGGCTGCACAAATTGTCGAAAAGACGTATCAATATATAGATGCGTAAACCGTTTGTGATGAAAGATCCCGGGTAACAAAATACTAAATGTGTGTCTTAATACAACGTTTTCAATAACAAACATGATGTATGTCATGCAATTGTCATCACAAACATTAAATCGAGCTATATATGTTAGACCTTACTTTCCCGGATGTAGTCAAGTAAAACCATGGCAATTGATTCGCTTAGTTAATGCAGCAACTGAGACAAAGTGAAATAAAAAATTATTCCCAAGGTACCTCAATGCAACTTATATACCATATAAGTTAAACTTATCTCATACGTAGCCATAATTGAGTGTTAGGTCCTCAAAAATGGTGGTAGGTTGACCTCAACATTGGTGGGAGGTTGGATTGGTGGGAGATGGTACTCTCAAAACTGGTGGGACGTTTCCGCTCCCCTAAACAGGTGGGACTTAGGTTGAGACCCCTCCCATTACCGTTCTTAAAAGTACGAACGGTAGTAAAAATTAGTGGTGTTCTCCCTGTCCTGCTAATAAATATAACTTAGATATCTAGCTTACATCGTATGTAAAACTTAAACATGTCTTCTTTGAAATAACGTCTGCAAACTGATAAGTATTCACTAATGGATACCATTATATCTGTGTTTAAGTAGGAGTATCTCGGCGCGAAGCTTATGGAGCACAGGTGACCGACAAATCCAGCTGACGTGAGTGCCTATTAGCTAAGAAGCTAGCAAGGTAGAGCTAGCAAAGTAGAACTCTGCTGAAACTGTCTAATGCGTTACGCAGTGCTTCCCACCATTTTCTGCAGTGACCGGAATAGGAGCGGCCAGATGAATGCATGTTTACCAGACCCACCGTGGCACTGTAATTGAACGACCGCCACATTACTAACTTGTTGAACAGAAATAGCCGCACCTCGTGTTCGCATTAGTTAGTGCTAGACATACTTAACACATAAACCAAGGTTACAAATAACTTTAAATTTAATTTCACAAATCACCAATCCTATATGATAAAACATAACAATATAACATAATAAACAATTAGTTTCATGCAGATTATATACTAAGTATTTATTTAAGTATTTATTGAAGTATTTAAGTTTCACAGTATGACACTGCCTAGGCATACACGAACGACATTGAATTCAACAGGCGAGCTTCTTGCGACACTGCCACGCCCGTAGCTGAAGGGCCCAATGGCCCAATCTAAGCTACAGTTTTACCAAGTCTACTTCATTAAAAGGCAAAATATATATATATATATATATATATGGTGTAGAAATGTAAAACTGATCCGCGAGAAGGCCAACATGTCTAACTTAGAGTATCACCGTCTGCACACGTCTCCGGTCCAGGACAAACTGCGGTGGTCATTCACTAAAACCCGTCCAGCTAGTTAATCAGGGAATGCCTCTGCTATCCTAGTGGCCTCTAGTGAGTGAGTCAAGGTACTAACCATGAGATATAATAGTGCACAAATTAGGGTTACTTTTCCCCACTTTAAATTTTAGAAATCCGCTGCTAAAATACATATGACAGTGGATTACTTAGGGGTATTGGGCCATATGACCCCTCTGGCTGAAATCTGATTTTTTTCCGAGTGTAACCTGTTGCGCCGCCTCATAGAAGTAAGTTAAATTAGTGATTTACTATGATTGACTTGTCGAGATCCTAGATGGGCTATTTGTGTTTTGCTAGGGCCAGGTTACTCAGTTTGAACAGTGCTGCTAGGTACAGGCAGTACCGACGACGTGCTTACAAATATTGACACTAGCTGTCTCTGTTTCTCTCTCTGCCCCCCCCCCCCCCGGCGCTTACCTGAACTCAGGCGACAAAATTTCCTTGTACGCAGCTCAGCGCCTCTGGAACAATCTACTTCTTACCGTGCTTACAGAGTGCCATAACAGCTTCGAGATGCAGATTCAGACTATTATTTTAAAACTGGATATGTTCTTTTTAAATGTGTGTGCATGTTATGCTGGAAATGTATTGATGCCATTTTTGCTATTTACTTTAAACTTATTTAACTTTATTACTATTCACTTTTGATTTATTTGAATTAATTATGTAAATTGATGTATCTGCGCATGTGCGTATTTTGAAGCAAGGGCTTTGCTGGTTATAGATCGTATATATGTGTGTGTGTGTGTGTGTGTGTGTGTGTGTGTGTGTGTGTGTGTGTGTGTGTGTGTGTGTGTGTGTGTGTGTGTGTGTGTGTGTGTGTGTGTGTGTGTGTGTGTGTGTGTGTGTGTGTGTGTGTGTGTGTGTGTGTGTGTGTGTGTGTGTGTGTGTGTGTGTGTGTGTGTGTGTGTGTGTGTGTGTGTGTGTGTGTGTGTGTGTGTGTGTGTGTGTGTGTGTGTGTGTGTGTGTGTGTGTGTGTGTGTGTGTGTGTGTGTGTGTGTGTGTGTGTGTGTGTGTGTGTGTGTGTGTGTGTGTGTGTGTGTGTGTGTGTGTGTGTGTGTGTGTGTGTGTGTGTGTGTGTGTGTGTGTGTGTGTGTGTGTGTGTGTGTGTGTGTGTGTGTGTGTGTGTGTGTGTGTGTGTGTGTGTGTGTGTGTGTGTGTGTGTGTGTGTGTGTGTGTGTGTGTGTGTGTGTGTGTGTGTGTGTGTGTGTGTGTGTGTGTGTGTGTGTGTGTGTGTGTGTGTGTGTGTGTGTGTGTGTGTGTGTGTGTGTGTGTGTGTGTGTGTGTGTGTGTGTGTGTGTGTGTGTGTGTGTGTGTGTGTGTGTGTGTGTGTGTGTGTGTGTGTGTGTGTGTGTGTGTGTGTGTGTGTGTGTGTGTGTGTGTGTGTGTGTGTGTGTGTGTGTGTGTGTGTGTGTGTGTGTGTGTGTGTGTGTGTGTGTGTGTGTGTGTGTGTGTGTGTGTGTGTGTGTGTGTGTGTGTGTGTGTGTGTGTGTGTGTGTGTGTGTGTGTGTGTGTGTGTGTGTGTGTGTGTGTGTGTGTGTGTGTGTGTGTGTGTGTGTGTGTGTGTGTGTGTGTGTGTGTGTGTGTGTGTGTGTGTGTGTGTGTGTGTGTGTGTGTGTGTGTGTGTGTGTGTGTGTGTGTGTGTGTGTGTGTGTGTGTGTGTGTGTGTGTGTGTGTGTGTGTGTGTGTGTGTGTGTGTGTGTGTGTGTGTGTGTGTGTGTGTGTGTGTGTGTGTGTGTGTGTGTGTGTGTGTGTGTGTGTGTGTGTGTGTGTGTGTGTGTGTGTGTGTGTGTGTGTGTGTGTGTGTGTGTGTGTGTGTGTGTGTGTGTGTGTGTGTGTGTGTGTGTGTGTGTGTGTGTGTGTGTGTGTGTGTGTGTGTGTGTGTGTGTGTGTGTGTGTGTGTGTGTGTGTGTGTGTGTGTGTGTGTGTGTGTGTGTGTGTGTGTGTGTGTGTGTGTGTGTGTGTGTGTGTGTGTGTGTGTGTGTGTGTGTGTGTGTGTGTGTGTGTGTGTGTGTGTGTGTGTGTGTGTGTGTGTGTGTGTGTGTGTGTGTGTGTGTGTGTGTGTGTGTGTGTGTGTGTGTGTGTGTGTGTGTGTGTGTGTGTGTGTGTGTGTGTGTGTGTGTGTGTGTGTGTGTGTGTGTGTGTGTGTGTGTGTGTGTGTGTGTGTGTGTGTGTGTGTGTGTGTGTGTGTGTGTGTGTGTGTGTGTGTGTGCATTTTGTGCAGTTGTTTTGATAGCTCACAATGAAATCATAATCACAATGCACATATATAAACTATCCTTACAGCATCAATGCAGGTCAAATAACTAAAACAATACAAAAATAATAAAACATAGTTATTAAAAAAGGTTCAGTATGATCTATGAAGAGAGTTATAGGAGCTACATGCACCAATATCGATACGTTCGGTTTCACATGAAAAGGTCAAGTATTATATATAAAAACTAATTTGTATCAGCTCCTTCCTTAACTCAATTTTTTTTTCTTTTCTCTTTTCAGAATAAAAACCTATAGATCAAGTATCCACTACAAATTGCCAGCTCATTTGTTATGCATTTGTTTGACAAACCATGTGAAAGGTTGCCTACTAAAACAATTGACAGCTTAAATGAGAGAGCACATTTCTTTACATGACTTTGCAAGTTGGCCAGATAACATTCGAGAAAGATCTTGATCTGCAGGTGGAAATGGCTGTGATGGAGCAGCTGGGGAATGTGTTGGAAGATGGAGAAAATATATTTGTGGGACCTTAGAGAAGAATGTTCAACAGAGCTTAATGAGATTTTGACCACTTGCAGTCATTAGCTAATACATGTATAGACCACTTCAGAAAGTTCAGATTTGATCATGTTTAGTGGTGCTACAGTTATAGTTAGTATGTTATGATATTTGATATACAAGGTGCATGGATATATTGTGCACGTAATAAGGTATTAGGTATATATAGCTATATAGTAATAATCTCTTATTAGTACTGTATATCTGTAGATATATGATGAAGACTGGGTGCTGTACAGTATAAACACTGGGCCTCCAGTGGGTTCTTGCTGTGCAGCAGCATGAATGTCACTGGTCCATGCCGGCATCACTTTATCATGTGTCAACTGATAAGAGCTCAGCGGTCTTGTTTTACTAACGGGTGTTCTATTTATGTCTATGGGCTTAACAAACACTGCCTTCTCCACAACCCATACTTGTTCTATCTTCGAAAATGGTCGCTAGGTGTCTCTACTTTCACTCCAATCACCAATGGCACTTTCGGGCTTATTGCATTGATGTGCACAATTGGCAATTGATATCTTACACTTCACGAACCTGTCAATTTCAAATCATTTCTTTAACGTGTGAAGTACTTTTTTTTACATATATTTCATGTAAATATGCACATGTTGACAGGTATAAAAGATAAACTTGTTGTCATATAAGCTAAGGTGTAATTAACATGTCATTTTTTTATTTTAGCGGAAACCAACTTTTTTTTTGGTAATACATACATCACACTAGTAGCATATAAGCATCAGAGTTGCATCATATAAGCATCACAGTAGCAGTAATCATCACAGTTGCAACACGTAAGCATCACAGTTGCATCATGGAAGCATCACAGTTGTACTATATATAAGCATCTTGTAGGCAGAGCGTAGTCTCGAAGAGATGATGCTGATGCCATCAGCTATGCTGGACCATTTTGAGATAATTAAGTTATTGCAAAGTATTATACATCGTTGGAAAGGCCTATTATTAAGATACAGAGCACTTTAAAGACAACCCCCGTCAACGTTTTCAAAACACGTTTTTTTCTATTTTGATCAAAAAAGTGTATCTGGTCTAAAAAATGTACTAATATTAATGTTAATGTATTTTTTTTACATATTGTAGAAGTACTCAATGTTCTCAACCTGTGTGGGGGTCATTCATACCAGTGCATCCATTATTTTTGTTGCAAGAGAGCTGTAAACAGTGTTATTTTTCACTTATTTTGCACATTTTTACAGGGGCAGTTAGTAAAAAGTAAAAAACAACCACAGTATATACCCTACAGATATATATTTTAAACTCAGTATCTACTTCTAAGCATGTTTGACATGTATAGGTCATTAGCATTATTATATATGTGAATAATATTTTTTACAAGATTTTTTAAAACTGCAAACTTTTATGTATCGTTACAGAAGCATGTTCACAGCTGAAGAAATGCTGATGCAAGATGAATATTTGACATGTGTATCATGTAGGATGATGATCATTGGAAAGATATATTATTAAGATACATCATGGAATCAGTTGTGTGGCTGTAGGTTAATTAGTTTTTATGTTAGAGCACTTTAAAGACACCCCCGTCAACATTTCCAAAACATGTTTTTTCTATTTTGATTAAAAAAGTGTACCTGGCTTAAACAAATTACTAATATTAACGTTAATATATTTTTTTTTACATATTGTGGAAGTACTCAATGTTCTCAACCTGTGTGTGAGTCATTCATACCAGTGCATCCATTATTTTTGTTGCAAGAGAGTTGTAAACAATGCTATTTTTCACTTATTTTGCACATTTTTACAGGGGCGGTTGGTAAAAAGTAAAAAAACAACCACAGTATATACCCTACAGATACATTTTAAAACTTGGTGTCTATTTCTAAGCATGGTTGACATGTATAGGTCATTAGCATTATTATGTATATGAAAATATTGTTTAAAAAGTTTTAACTGCGAACTATTATGCAGATTTTGATAGAAGCCTATTCACAGCTGTATCATGTAGGATGAAATGTAAGCTTTTATTGTCATACTTATTGCATTATCTGGGTGTATTAGTAGTTAAAATAAGAAACAACTACTGTAAATATGTACGTCATTACAAGCATCATATCAATGTGTGCATGTGGATCGTTGAGTGAATAACCATTCTGACACAATATTGCATACCAACTATCAGTTGTACATCATTTTTTGAGT
Source organism: Lamellibrachia satsuma (assembly GCA_033239005.1). NCBI lineage: Eukaryota > Metazoa > Annelida > Polychaeta > Sabellida > Siboglinidae > Lamellibrachia > Lamellibrachia satsuma. The sequence continues at coordinate 5,518,452 of BSQZ01000031.1, forward strand.
TTCATACATCTTCACCCATCATCTAGGCCATCATCATATCCAAAATAGATTAATTTGGCATAAACAAATATTTACATTACTACTAATACTAGTCATTATAGTTTTCGGAATGGGGACAAAGTGGAGATGATTCTTACTTGGGACGGACCATTGTGAGAATTCCCAAAACACCCGCCCAAGTTGGAATGGACTAAACGTTGATTCTCACTTGGGACGGACCATTGTGAGAATTCAGAAAACGATCAAATGGATTACGGTGTATTTGAACTCTGCCCGGCGTGATATGTTTCTTAGAAGATGTGCTCAGTCGAGGTGTGCTGAGCGTATCTTGAAATTGACACATGCACCTGTATAAGATCATGTCCTGCGGTAGAAAATAACAATAGGCTTCTTTAGCACATAGAGCTTTGACTTTGAACACGTACAATGGAGGGCCTAGGTGTTATAGGTACTTCACTTGCCTCCAGTTCATAATTGGTTAGCCAGCGTAGATGTTGAAACATGTCCTTTGTGTGTGGTGTGCATGTGTTGAAGCTGTAGAGGAGCAACAAATTAAGGGGGTAATTAACTAGCTAATCATGCGGTGTTTGTTTTGCTTATTCCGACTTTGCCCCTTCTTGTATTGTGCAGAATGGGAATAATAGTTCAAGCGTGCCGTTGTGAAAACGTGTGTGCCGACGTCCTTTTTGTACTGGATGACCATATATTGTGTATAACATTCAAAATACAGACTGTATGACAAACCAACGGAACGCAATATGTATAAATGACATAAAGCTTATTCCCACTTTGCCCCCCGACTTAAATGATGCAGAGTTGGAATGATACCGTTATTTCGTTCAAACTTACATGTACAAGCGTGGATTTCATAATGTTTCGCCTAATAACGTGTGTGAAATTACAAATGCTAACTGTGTGACACCAACGCAACGCACTATCATTGATTAGCGTGTAGTTATAAAGCTTATTCCCACTTTGCCCCCCGACTTAAATGGTGCAGAGTTGGAATGATACCGTTATTTCGTTCAAACTTACATGTACAAGCGTGGATTTCATAATGTTTCGCCTAATAACGTGTGTGAAATTACAAATGCTAACTGTGTGACACCAACGCAACGCACTATCATTGATTAGCGTGTAGTTATAAAGTTTATTCCCACTTTGCCCCCCGACTACAAATGCTAACTGTGTGTCACGTCTTTCATGGAGCACAGTTGTGTGAAGATGTCAGTCAGTCAAAATAATCGAAACAAGCCGGCGTGACGGCAGGGAGTGTGAATTTAGGTAGGCCAATCAGTTATTTGTTAGAAAATTCCAATAGCCAATTAGGTGGAAGTGAGGCCGGTCGGTCCGCATATAAGCGGGCTGGAAGACACATTGAAATAGACACTTTGTATGACACAGCTATGGCGAAACTTCTTGTGATCGGACATTCATTTGTGCGACGTTTGAAAGAATACCTGGGAGGAGAGGGACTCCGGCTGGAAAGACAGTTCAGCAGTACAGTTATACGAGGTTTCGGCGGAATGAGGCTTGCAAGTTTGAGACAGCACCTCGTGTATGTGAAGAGACAAAAACCGACAGTGACATCGTGGACATCGGTACAGATGACTTAGCATCGGTGATGTGCTGTCCACAGCATCTAGCGAACGAAGTGGTTTCCGTTGCACGGCAGTTTGCGGCGGTGCCGTCTGTGCAGCACGTCGTCGTCGTGGACGTCATGCGTCGCGTTGCCACGGGCGTACGCAGGGAAGTTCGCGCGGACTTCAATGATGCGCGTACTGCCTACAACGCAGCGTTGCACAGGTTGACGGACGGGCTGGCAAACATACACGCATGGAAACACCGTGGGATGTCAGAAGAGCGGCAGTCGTGCCTGCTTCCAGATGGTGTCCATCTCAATAACACGACAGGGATGCCCAAATACGTGAGAAGCATTAGAGGAGCAGCGATGTGGCATTCAAGCCGCTAAGCCGACGTTAATACGAAGAAAAAACGGCTCTTTTAAGAGCCAACAAAACAAACAGTTCTTTTCAGAGCTAACCACTTTTGTGGAAGAGTTTGTTATCGCTGAAGTGTTGGTGATACATAAGTTTGCGAACAAACATTACCAAAACATAATTGCATTGCCTACACGATTAACAAATCCATACAATTACTTGAATTGAAATAAATAAGGATGTGTTCACACTGTTCTCAGTTCACACACCACCGATATGACACACACATGAGTGTTTCATGTCGCCAGTGTGTTTAACGGTAGAAACCACGGGAAGGTGACAGTGTATTTTCCACCATGAGTGAGTGATTAAGCGACAGTTTGTCTGCAGGCATGCGTGTATATGTCTATTTGTATGTAAATGTCATTGTGTATATTGAGTGTATGTTTGAATTGAATCAACTAATCAACAAGACAGTGCTACATCAAAAGAAGCGCTATACCTTCTACCATTCTCGACCTCTCCCTAAGTGTTAAGGTAATCGTTCTAATCAATCTCTAGTCAACTTACCGTAATTTTACACACCTCGTGATACAATCAACCAAACAATGTTCCACGAAAAAAATTCTTTATCTAATTAAGTCATTTTTTAAAGTAAATAAGTACATAAGTACATAACTTCTTGGCATCCCATAGTAGTCCCTATGTGCAGCAGCTAAAACTTTCTTTCTGCTACCATGACCTGTGCTGTTATGCAGCTGGCTGACTACTTCATACAGCTTACCACTATGGACAACTCGTTGGCAGTCTGATGGCGACATGTCACTGCACCCACCTGTGAAAAAACATTCAGACATGAATGCAATGGAATCTAAGATGGAATGGAAATATTATTGACACAACACAAAAATAGGGCCCTTACAATGACTTATTATTTTCACTAATTCACTAAGAATTAATTAGGATGACTGCTAATCAAAGGATAATTGCATGGCCTCCCAGGTGGGGTGCAGTACTGTCACTGTGAAATGGCTTCCTTTCATTGTTGCATTACCACCAGTCATGAATGTCATACTTAACAGATTACAAGGACAGCTTCAAGTCAGACAGAATGGGATCCACACCTGCCTTAGCATAGAAGCCAATTAATTTAACTGAGAACCATGCACACTTGACCAGACTACCAGGCAGAGTGGGGTCCACACATGCCCAAGCCGTACAGCCTTAGTATACAGTCAAATTATTTTTATTGGGAACCCTGCACACTTGATTTCAGGCAAACAATATAGTCAGGTAAACATGGTGGTCATTTAGTGCTATGAACAAAGATGGACAAGTAATAAAACAGTAATTTAAATTGTGTAAATATACTACGCATAATAACACCAAATGGAAACAAGTGAAACGAAAGACATTGAAATAATTATTAGTATAACAACATCTTGGTAATTAAAACATACATGCAAAGTGACACACCCTCAAGTTATCAATCTAGTTTATAAACATTGAAATGTTCCTTCAATGAGTCTTCATATATTTTTAATCCAGCCAAACATTTCAATCACTATACATGATAAGTCGTATCCACAGCCCAGGCACAGTTATGATAGTACTTATAATGAAAAACAATCAGACAGCACAGTGTAAATCATATTAACATTCCAAGTGTAAGACTGTCAGCTTTGAACTAATGTGAGTAATGGATGCCTTTCTTCGTCGTCTGCTGGGACATCGTTTGACAGGTCAGTCACGCCGTCACTTTGCAAGTTTGTTTACATGTTTTATCTCCCGCCAAAATTAGCAAAACACTCTCCAGAACTTCAAACATACACTGCTACACGATAATATAGTTAGATAGATCAATTACTACTTACACACATACTTGAAGAATGGATATTTATGAACTTTCAACAACTATGACGAGAAAGCCGAACTTGAAACAACAGCGGCCTAGGACATCGCATAATTTATTATTCTGACATGTGTGTGGCGCCACCTAACGTTCAAATAGTTAGATAATTCTTCGCGTCAGTGGATAGTGATAGGGGATTGTTTTAGGAGTCAGACCACAGTTGAAAATTGCATTGGTGGCCATGTTAACGTTTTGTTAGATTATAAGAAAACGTGACCACTAAAAATTCTGAAACGTTTTCACAGCAACTGCCATCATCTCATTGACATGCTGACCAATTTTTATCAAAATTACATACCTCCAGCTCTTTTAAAACGCCCCGACGTGCGATGCCCATCAATTTTGACAAAAATAGCCTTGTATTCATGCGTCCACGTGGCCCATAGCAGAAAAATTCCCATAAATCCCTCTGCCTTTTAAACTCTAAAAAAATGCACCATTTCACAGCCAATAGCTTCTACAAACAAACCTGTGAATATGCCTGCTCAATTGCACTTATGTCACATCGTATGAATTCTTTAAATTCACATATCGCAATTTAATACGCCCTACATTCGTGTGAAACAATAAACAGGAAGGTCAACTGTGGTCTTACCCCTTTAGTTGTACAGTACATTGCTAGCCAGACCTAGCCAAAATAAAAAATATATTTTTGTGTTAATAAATGATCAATGAAAGACAAACAATTGTTTTTTTTTCGTGAATCAAGGTGAATCCCGGATTTGCGAGAATCGTGAAATTTTCACCTTAAAAAACAAAATACTTTCACCTAAAGAAATAAAACAGGATGTACATTAGAATAAAGAACGTTTATTCTGCTTTACATGCACACTTTTATTATACGTGGTCTATATCAGCTGCTATGGACCGTTAAAGGCACCCCCTATAAACGGGCCTCTCTGGGTACACGTTTTGGTCGACTTGCCGATCATAGCACTACTAGCGCCGCCTAACGAGCTCCGACATTGCTACTGATGGGCCCCGTTGTCACACAGCGAAGTGAGGCTGGAGTAGCCCCTCCAGGGCGCAAGCCTGGGCAAGAGTGTACGAGATCCTGGGTTGCCCAGTCATCAGGATCCCGCTCTCGGCCTTACCGGTGGGATCCAAAGGAATGCGAAGCATGACGTTTGGCACCAGCTTGGCTGCAGGAGCTGCCGGAAAAGTGACAACGTGATCACGAGGCTGCAGCTTGCTATGCATAAACAGATGACGTTTCACACGTATGCTATGGCGATTGTGTAAACAAACTAAGTGGCGATATATGTTGCACAGGTGCCCCTCCGTAAATTAATGATATAACCTGTTTTAATTATAGTTTAGCGACATGTCGATTGGACCAGTAAGATCAAAATAATCGCGCAATGGGAGCTGGCTGTAGCAGTCAAAATTCTGGTAATTATTGATGTTTTTATTAAATGTATTTACTGGTAAATCACGAGTCACTGCACCGCCACCGGGGCTGCAGTGTAATGCCTAGCTGTCTTAGCTGTATCCCTGTAAGGCTATATCTGGCTTCAGCCTGCATGAGGACTTTTATACTGTAACATTGTACTAATTATAACTATGCTGTTATTAATTAAAAATAAAGTATCCCGGTTTCAAAACCAGAAGCTTGTCACCATAGACAAAGTCCAAACTACGGCTTTGCTTGGCCTTGGCTTGGGCCTTGGCTATTAATATGGCATTAATTATTAAATAAATTATATACGAGATTACATAGACAAATAAAATCTCTGTCCCAAACTGAAATATGCTGATCCATGCAAGAACAAAGTCAAACAACAATAGCACATTTCCCGTTGGACTGTTTATAGCGAAACCGTTTATAGCAGTGTCTTTGCATATAGTCTCTTTGCATAAATTAAAGAAAGTCAAAAGAAGAGAAAAGAGTTTTCATTTTTAAATGACGTCATTCAATGGTTATATGCACATTATGTATGGCTGAAAAGTTTGCTCAGTTTGACACAAGTTACTTTTGTTGCAGTCATTGTGGAGACAAATGGCATGCTGCAGAGAGTACCTGCCTTCAAGATTGTGCTCATTGGTATGTGGCATGCAGTGTCAGACAATGTCAAACAGTGTCAGACAGTGTCAGACAAATGAAAAAAGATTGTAAACAATTGTATTACCAAAAATATCAGAGGAAATATTTGCGTGCACTCCAGTATGTGTTAAACCGAGTGACAGTGTGGCATCAGGATGTGTTAGTAGGTGTGTGCTGCAGGATGTGTTAGTGTGTGTGTGTGTGTGTGTGTGTGTGTGTGTGTGTGTTTGTGTGTGTGTGTGTGAGAGAGAAAGTGTGTGCCTCATGATGTGTTAGTGGGTGTGCACCCCAGGATGTGTTAGTGGGTGTGTGACAAGTGTGTCATCAGGGGTGTGTTAGTGGATGTGGCCTCAGGATGTGTTAGCAATTGGTGTGTCTCATGATGTGTTATTTTGTGTGTGTTACAGTATATGTTAGTGGATGTGTGCCCTGGTGTGTTAGGTGCCCCCAGATGTGTTAGTGGGTTTGGCCTGAGATGTGTTAGTGAGTGTGGCCCCAGGATGTGTGAGTGTGGCCCCAGGATATGTTAGTGAGTGTGGCCCCAGGATAGGTTAGTGAGTGTGTTCCCAGGATGTGTTAGTGAGTGGGTTCCCAAGATTTGTTAGTGAGTGGGTTCCCAGGATGTGTTAGTGAGTGTGGCCCCATGATATTTTAGTGAGTGTGTTCCCAATATGTGTTAGTGAGTGTGCGCCCAGGATGTGTTAGTGAGTGTGTTCCCAAGATTTGTTAGTGAGTGGGTTCCCAGGATGTGTTAGTGAGTGTGGCCCCATGATATTTTAGTGAGTGTGTTACAAATATGTGTTAGTGAGTGTGTGCCCAGGATGTGTTAGTGAGTGTGTTCCCAAGATGTGTTAGTGAGTGTGTGCCCAGAATGTGTTAGTGGGTGTGTTCCCAAGATGTGTTAGTGAGTGTGTTCCCAGGATGTATTAGTGAGTGTGTTCCCAAGATATGTTAGTGTGCATGTGTTATGTGTTAGGTGTTGCTTTTCACTATTAGTAGTCATGTGATAACAGTTGATTTAACAATTGCTTGTGATCACTCGGTAATATAATATTATTAAATAAAACAATCTTTCTGATACTTTAATATTCTGTCAACTTTGTACAACAAATAAACAGATGGTTCTGCCTTTTAAAGCAAGTACAGTAATGTTTTCATGCCATGATATTTACTTTTTTAACATGGATATTTATTATATAATTATTGCAAAAGTTTACTGTGTTGTTCTCTTTCCAGGTGAACCTGAAGTTGGGAAAAGCAGTATCTTTTTGAAATACATAAAGAACCAATTTGACTATGAATATAAACCAACACGTAAAGTCAGCATCCGTAAGTACATGTATACATTTATTGCATTCATAGTATTTGTTTTGATAATTATTTCAGGCTGAACTACATTTTGTGTATATGTATATCTTTCAAGGCAGAATGAATTCAGTTTAATTTGTTGGATCATGAATATTGACATGGGATGGAAACACTTAGAAATATCTAGCATGTATTTCTAATTGTTCATGGAAGTGTAGTTTTGTCTTTGTAAGAATATGCATTTTTTTATTTTTCATTATTTTATAATTTGCACAATCACTTTAAAAGAGTAAATATATATTAACTATCTAGAATTAGGACTGACTGACTGACTAGATGGCCAGCTGATTAACCTAACCATTGATCAATAAATTGATGTCACTGATTAACATATTTGTCATTGAATTGACAGAGAATGTGGTCAAGAAAGTCAACATCCCTGGTGACACAGTCGTCGGGGTGACGTTGTGGGACCTGCCAAGTCAAGATGACATGGACTTGAGAGAAACGTACTACAGGAATGCTGATGCAGCCATTGGTGGGTCAAATAGCTGGTCACGCAAATGGCAGGCCACAAAAATGACAGGTCACTACAGATAACATGGAAATGGTTTGCAATTAGATATAACACAGAAATGAACGTCACATATATATATATATATATATATATATATATATATATATATATATATATATATATATATATATATATATATATATATATATATATACATATATATATGTATATATATATATGTATATATATATATATATATATATATATATACATATATGTATATATATATATATATTTATATATATATAAATTGTGGGATGACCTAAACTTAATGCGAAAAAGTCATGGTTTTGGGGCTATGCACTTAAAAGAGATAATAAAAATTAACCACATGCAACTAAGATCAAGAATATCATGCTCAGAATGTGTTCTAAAAGTGGGAGATTCCGGTCATTTCTCCGAATGACATGCACAATTCTATGGAATAGGGTAACCAAGACTACAAGTGACGTATTAATGGAGGCTGGCATATACTGAACCAACACAAATTCTCAAACAAACGTGTTATTTTGCTAGAAAGAGGATTAGTTTAGTAAATAAAGGCCAAAATATATTAAATAAGATTAGTTTGTATGTAAATAAAATGGTCATATCCTATTGCCAAGCATAGAAATAGGTATATAAAATGTTTTTATTTGGCAAGCGAATATTGGCAGAATACCACACTAGTGACATAGGGTTATCTAACAGTATGAAATTAAGATGATATGTGTTCAACAAGGTTTTCTGAGTAAACCACAGGTGTGATATTCTTCATTGTAGGTACAATAGGTTATGTTTTAGTAACTATTATAGGTGCACAGGCCAAAAACCATTTTGTTTTGCTTTAAGTCAACTATGGATCAACTGGTGGGTGTAGTACCCGGCATACACATAGATGTAGATGATTATACATAGAATCTCTAAAACCAGTTGTTGGCTCAGACTTATTGGTGAGAGTAAATATATTGAACCACTTACAAACTTTGATGGCACCATTTTATACCCAACTGATGATGAAATGTTTGTAAACTATTATAACTTTACTCTAGGCCCAAACCGTTTTAGGTATGCTAAATACTAGGCTTATAATAACTTTTACCCTGCAGTGGTGGTGGATATGAACAACACCAAGAGCATAGAGTTAGCCAACACATGGAAACAAGAGTTTGCCAACAAAGTGACTAAGACCAAGACCATCATAGAGACACTACCAGATGGCACGCATACATCAAAGATGGAGCTGTTGCCATGTGATAGCACCCTCATCCCTGTCCTGTTGCTAGGCAACAAGTATGACCTGGTAAGAAACCAATTAGTTAATTTGTGTTTTTATGTAAGGTTGTCAACAGAACTCACCCATGACTGCTTCTTTTCTGGCACATTTCTGGTGTGTCACACATAGGCACATGCTGGAGATTTTTCATTTTAAACTTGCATTTTCTCCATAAATCTCAATTGTGTGTGTATTTAGGCTAATTATGGACTTATGCCACTTTTCCTCAATGACACCAACATTTTGGTATTCAATTTGAACTGTTAGTATTCACTTGTAGTATTTTTTCTTTAGTACCATAATTTTATTTCTTTATTATCAATATTATTCTTAATGCCTTAAACGTTTAACACTCATTTCATTATCTATAATTTGCATATTATTAATTTAGTATTGTAAGGCACTTTTAAATTGCCCATGTGGCCAAGTTTGCGGCACCAACAAATGATGTGTTGTTAATATTAGTATTATGTATGAACGATGTTTTGTGCACACTTGATCAATAATTATTATGTACAGATTGAAGAGAAACTACAGACAGAGGAACTGAAAGATATGCTGAATGAGCCACTTGGTGATGATGAAAGTGAGAGTGAAAGCAATCTGTTAAAATCCCCCCAAAAAGAAAAGCCACAATGTGTGAAATTACTTGAAGAAGAGGCTGAAGAACATCACTTTGTAGGAAGGTTTGTGCATTTGACATCTAGAAATCTCAATTTATTTTTACTAAGATTATAAATTACCAAATGGTTTGTTTCAACCACTTCCAGACTGTTCTTACATGGTCATAATGTAAACATTTGTAGCAGAAGGTAAAACAATAAGATTTTGTAAGAAAACACATTGAAAATTATGGATGTTTCAACATTTAAAATATTAACAGAACTAATAAAACAGTCTTATTCTAAAATCAGTCTGGAATTGCACCTGTATAATGCAGCAACACTATTGTATTATGTTGCATTATGTTGTATTATGTTGTTGTATAACATGATAAAAAATAATTGCAGTTTCTAGCATTAACACTAAATTAGCCAACTCTTCTTCCAGCATTATGGTTTCTGCAAAGGATGAGAACTTTTCCGTCCACTCTGCAATCCAAGCCTTCGTTCGCTTTCTACTTGAGGATTCCCTGCCGAGAGGGAAGAAGAAGATGCTGACCATAGAGGATGAAGACAAGGAGGAGACTGAGCTGACTGTAGCTCCACAGCAGAGACTCCTGCCACAAACAGGTGTCATTGAGGTGTGCATTCTTACCAAAATCATTTTGATAAATTCTGTATTACATGTGACTTAAACCTGTGTTAAGTTTCTATGTATTTCTGAATATGTACAGTATTTTAATAATGCAACATAACTGAAAGTGTCACTTATTGTTACAGTTGTTATGTGCTAAGTGTACTTCATTTAACTGAATCGCAGATGGCAGAATTAGCTTTTTAGTAGAATCAAATATATTGGCTGAGATGGAATCACTCGCTGCTGCTGCTGCTATATTAAAATGGGCTTCTTAAGGGAATCTGCCACATGGAATCAGATTGTCCCACCTTGAAGTGATTATATTAAGTTAGAGTCCACTGCAATTAAACCAAGTGTAGATTATGTTTGGCAGATCAGTTTATAAGTTTGAACTATCTAACATGGTGATAGCTTGTTTCACCTCAACAAGTGAGTATTCACATTTTGGATGGTGCTTACACACGATGCCATAAGATTAATTAAATAATTAAAATGTGACTTTCTAATTTACAGTCTTTTCCTTAACTTCAACTCAATGCTTTTGAAAGCTGTTTTGGCACTAACATTATTTTGTAGCTTGACAAGATCTTCCAGGCATGTTCAGTGCCAATTAAGCGGTCCCAGGACTATGCCACGTACTACGACCTAGTTCTCAAGACATTCAAACAAAGATGTGCAGACATGGGCTATCTGAGAGAGTCTAAGGCGAGTCTCGAGGACTGCATCATTGGACTGAGGGATGGTCTCAAAAGTGAAACTGAGCTCGAATTGAAGGTCAGACTCACATATCTGTACACAAGATATATTTTGTCTTCAGATAGTGGAATAAAACTATGACAATGAAAAGAAAACAACAACTTTTAAAGCCTCAAATATCAGTAGGGTCTCTGTGCCAGCATTGAGAATCTAGATTGAATGTGTGCTCTATCAAATTGTGGGGTTGTCAAATTGTGGGGTTGTCAAACTGTGGGGTTGTCAAACTGTGATTATCAAACTGCTTCATTATCTGTTTAACTAATCACATAATTTGAAAGATTTAAGTTATAATAGTGCCTTCTTTTCACAGTGATTTCATATGATGATGATAATTAAAATAAATTTTTACGAATGTTTGTACAGCCAGTTGCATGATAATTAATTGACTGGGCAAATGAGTGATAAACAAAGTACACATGTACGTCTAAGACAGTAATTACCTACCTGAACGCACTCGATTAACCACTGTGATTTGATGATGTGATTGAGGAATCACAATTGTATTATTATTAAACACTGATTTCATAATGTGATTGAGGAATCGCAACTGTGTTATTTTGGGAGCATCAAATTATTGCAAAATTGTAATGGACGGGAGACACATTTAATATAACAATTCAAGTTAGGGGCTCTGATGAGAATAAATCATTGTTATGACCAGGTAAAAGACAACGATGGCTTTGTTTGTCTCTACCATGGCAAAGAGGAAGATGAAGATTATAGAATGGACAAGCAACTGACAAAGACTTTGAACATATTCAACAATGAAGTAAGTTCAACAATTTAGCTGACAGAAAGATTTTTTCAATAAAAATTTGTTATATATGTTCCATGCTCTTTGGTGCCAACATAATAACATCTACACCACATATACTAATTATTATTTTTATGTCATTCATAAAGAACATTGCAGACCATAATAATTATATATTAAATATCTAAATAAAAGCATTTATGTCATGTCATGTTAAATCAACTGTTATCAAATGACTACTAATAGTGAAAAGCAACTCCTATGCACACTAACACAAGTGAACACATGAGAGACTACAAGCACACTAACACAAGTGAACACATGAGAGAATACAAGCGCACTAACACAAGTGAACACATGAGAGAATACAAGCGCACTAACACAAGTGAACACATGAGAGACTACAAGCACACTAATACAAGTGAACACATGAGAGACTACAAGCACGCTAACACATGGGAACACATGAGAGACTACAAGCACACTAACACAAGTGAACACATGAGAGATTACAAGCGCACTAACACAAGGGAACACATGAGAGACTACAAGCACACTAACACAAGTGAACACATGAGAGACTACAAGCACACTAACACAAGGAAACACATGAGAGACTACAAGCACACTGACACATGGGAACACATGAGAGACTACAAGCACACTAACACAAGGGAACACATGAGAGACTACAAACACACTAACACATGGGAACACATGAGAGACTACAAGCACACTAACACAAGGGAACACACGAGAGACTACAAACACACTAACACATGGGAACACATGAGAAACTACAAGCACACTAACACAAGGGAATACATGAGAGACTACAAGCACACTAACACAAGGGAACACATGAGAGACTACAAGCACACTAACACATGGGAACACATGAGAGACTACAAGCACACTTACACAAGGGAACACATGAGAGACTACAAGCACACTTACACAAGGGAACACATGAGAGACTACAAGCACACTAACACATGGGAACACATGAGAGACTACAAGCACACTAACACAAGGGAACACATGAGAGACTACAAGCACACTAACACATGGGAACACATGAGAGACTACAAGCACACTAACACAAGGGAACACATGAGAGACTACAAGCACACTAACACATGGGAACACATGAGAGACTACAAGCACACTAACACATGGGAACACATGAGAGACTACAAGCACACTAACACATGGGAACACATGAGAGACTACAAGCACACTAACACATGGGAACACATGAGAGACTACAAGTTAATTGTGACTGCTATTGCCACAGTCACGATTAACTTGTAGTCTCTCATTTGTATCGATCAACACTGTTGGAAACAGGGTGAATTTGGGCAAACAAATGTTTTTGTTTTATTGTCTTATTAAGTATTTATTTAAAAAATCCTTTTACGTTAAGATATTGAAATCAACAGCAAATCACTGTAGTTCAAGTAGATAATTACCGTCAGGTGCAGTTATATCGTTGAGTTATTACATCATAGCCCACAACTTTGACAGAGTTCTAAACTTCATCTACATCACAAACATTGTCTTTCAGTTAATCTTGCTTTCTCCTTCTTACCTTCTGATCATCTTACCTTCCGATCATCTTACCTTCTGATCATCTTACCTTCCGATCATCATGCCATCAGTTGTTAATAAGTACAGTTCCTTTTACTATGTGCCCAATGTAAATTATTTTGTTGTTAATATTAATCTTATTTTGTTCTTTCCATCTGGCTCACTTTCCAAATTCTTTCCACACTTGCTTCTCAATGGCTTCCAATCATCTGATAAAACAAATTAAAAATTGGAGTGAAGTTAGGATGCTACCGCAAGTTTGATCACAAACAAATGAATTTCCCAATCATCATATCTGAAGAATCTGAATGCCACCTGTAACCATCTTATTGTGTCCCGCACAGCTTGGCGGGATATGCAAGGCTATCCTACGTGACTGTCCCATCATGAATGACACGTTGTCAAAGCTCGATGCAGAGCTGACAATGGCTTGTGATGAGGTGACAGAGAAGACGGGTGATCCTGGGGATGCTGCTAGGAACAAGGTGCATGTTGTGTCGATCTGTGAGCGGAACCGAGCGAGGATCAGGTATACCCAGGAGCAGAATGACACCAGCGTGTCAACTGTGAGGAACGCTCACAACAAAGTCAACATGGCCTTGTTGTGGTGAACAGTTGATGGCATGTTGAAGGTTGTACAATAGGATCACGAGAGCCTAGAAAAACATTTATAACTAGGGTCTTTAGTTAGTGGTACTACTACCATTATTTCTGTAAGACAAATGTGATTATGACTCAGTGCTACCATATGTATGTTTGTAGATTTTGTGTAATTATATTTTTTGGGGGAATAATTATCAATGTACACTATTACACTAACAAAAATTTGTGATATTCATTCCGAAATACACGTGAAAAAATATTATATATATATTTTTATTGTAATTCTTGAAATTGCTCTGTATTTACACAATGCCAGGTATTAGTTTTATGTGTGGATTATTATATAACCTTCGCAAACATGAAATGATTATTTATATATTGATTGATTAATTAATCTAATTAATTAAACTGACAAACATAGCCCTGGCTATTACAATTATATATATTTCTCACCAGTTGTATGCACCATTTACATGAAATAAAACATGTTGTTGTGTTATCTTCAGGAATAATCATGAACATGTCAGGAATATATATTTATTAATTTTTGCCTATTATAGAAAATATAATGTTGTAATTCAGCTAGATTGAATCCATTAATAGTTACATTATGTACATAATATTGGCCTATTATGTTATTAATGTACTGCATAATGAAATATATGCATATATGTGATAATCTTTGGTAATGTACTGTTGTATATGCATATTTATAACTGGCTTATTGAATGTTTGTGTGATATTTATTAACATATTTATTTAGTTTGCTCTGTTATTACAAATGATTGATTATATGAAAGGGGACAAAACATGTTCTGGGTAATCATTTGTAAGGAAGACCGGGCCTAGTTGTAGCAGAGATCATTTGTAAGGGAGACAGGGCCTAGTTGTAACAGAGATCATTTGTAAGGAAGACAGGGCCTAGTTGTAGCAGAGATCATTTGTAAGGAAGACAGGGCCTAGTTGTAACAGAGATCATTTGTAAGGAAGACAGGGCCTAGAAGACAGGGCCTGTTGTAGCAGAGATCATTCGTAAGGAAGACAGGGCCTAGTTGTTAGAGATCATTTGTAAGGAAGACAGGGCCTAGTTGTAACAGAGATCATTTGTAAGGAAGACAGGGCCTAGTTGTAGCAG
Source organism: Lamellibrachia satsuma (assembly GCA_033239005.1). Classification (NCBI taxonomy): domain Eukaryota; kingdom Metazoa; phylum Annelida; class Polychaeta; order Sabellida; family Siboglinidae; genus Lamellibrachia; species Lamellibrachia satsuma. The sequence goes on from BSQZ01000031.1 coordinate 5,533,565, forward strand.
AGATCATTTGTAAGGAAGACAGGGCCTAGTTGTAGCAGAGATCATTTGTAAGGAAGACAGGGCCTAGTTGTAACAGAGATCATTTGTAAGGAAGACAGGGCCTAGTTGTAACAGAGATCATTTGTAAGGAAGACATGGCCTAGTTGTTACAGAGATCATTTGTAAGGAAGACAGGGCCTAGTTGTTACAGAGATCATTTGTAAGGAAGACAGGGCCTAGTTGTTAGAGATCATTTGTAAGGAAGACAGGGCCTAGTTGTAGCAGAGATCATTTGTAAGGGAGATAGAGCCTAGTTGTAACAGATCATTTGTAAGGAAGACAGGGCCTAGTTGTAGCAGAGATCATTTGTAAGGGAGACAGAGCCTAGTTGTAACAGAGATCATGTATAACAAAATAGAAAGAAAAGGTTTGTTCTGAATAACTGTCTGATTCCATCGTATCATTGTAGAGCTGTGTTAGTTGTGTTATTTAGTAAATGACTAGTACTGCTTTAATGAAGTACTGGGGTGTACTAAATGAGTGGAATGCAGGCATTCTACATTTCTTATTAGATATAGTTTAATTATATTATTCAAATGTATTATTAAAATATGAATTACATACTAGATCTGTATGACCCCTCAAAGTATTTCACACTTCACCCCATGACAAACATGTTCATTCCAACACCAACTCAACTTCTCTGGGAAGCATATACACACTACACGCACGTGCACAAGCATGATGCACGCACGCACGCACGCACGCACGCACGCACGCACGCACACACACACACACACACACACACACACACACACACACACTAATTCACATCATGATTACAACCTTGTGAACTCACATACACTGATTGAGGCTGTGATTAGGAGGGATTGTGACGAGGATGTTCCCGAGTGTTCCGGAGACCGACTTGTCATTGCCTCCGTGTAAGAGGTTTCGGAGCGTAGCCATACAGTAGTTGCACTCAGTGTGTTTGCATACCGGACTTGTCTCGTTCCAGCTGGACCTCATATGGTCAGGTTTCAGCATAATAATAATCATACTAAATTGTTTATATAGCACCCATTAAAATGGTTGTTCTGTGGTGCTTTGCACTGTTTCATAAAATCTATTAAAAAATGTAAATGAAAAAAATATTGTAAGATAAGAAATGTAAATATTTAAAAATTATAAATTGCATAGATAAATAGATAGAAAAATAAATAAAAACAATTAATTATTAACTAAGATCAGATAAGTAGATAGATAAATAATTAAATTACAGCAACTTAGAATCACGAAGGCAAATAACAGTAGCTAAATGTTAAATAATATAAAAGAAGTAGTTATTGAAAAGTTGTGTCTTCAGTGCCACATTGAACAGCACAACACTCGCAATTTTTATTGGCCAGTTGTCTTGTAATTAGATTGACAAAGCATTAGCATGGCCATCAGTAGTGGCATGGGGGGGTGCCATTGGCCATGCTCCACTTTGGTTTCATTTTTTTCCGTATTTTCCATTGCGCCACTACATGGTAGCATGGGGTGACAAGGCTTGGCCCTCCCCAGGCCTCCGCCTTTTCGAGATCCTAGACATGCCACTAGCCATCAGTGCAAGAATGCACTGGGTTCTGGCCTGTCATAGCACACACGACCACTGTTGGCCTGCCTACATGGCAGCTTGCAGACTGCCGTTGACAGGTCGAGGAAGTCGTGGGCGAGAGCTGTGCAAGATAAACAAAACATAACAATGGTGCAGAAAGTGGTGGTTACGTACAGGAAGCATTCGCTGTGCTGTAAGACTACTGGGTGTTCACATGTGCAGACACCTTTTGTGAAGAGAGTCTCAACACGTTCCTGCCTAACCTCCTGCCTGTGGTTACGGGCCTGGCAGCTATTTGCATTATAAGGAGAGAGTGGAAATGTGTGTTGTGCTGTTTGATTAACAGAATTGCTAAGTTGCGTCGAGAAACATGCGTGAGATCATGGGCAGCTCCAAACATTGAAAAAGGGTGTCCAGTTTCCCAACAGGACACCAGGTGGCAGCCCTTCTAGTCATTCAACTTTCTATCGGGGACAGCGTTTTATACACAGGAAAGCATTTATAAATCGACAAATGTTTCATTATGCATGCTGCAGCGACATATTTAAATACTGGATGAAACATGTCCAATTGCTCAGGAAGATGTAACAGCATTAACCGTCTATTTTCACCTGCACGTGCTTTTGGGCAGAATAGACATTAGGTACAGGTAGCTGCATTGCATTCATCCACCAGATACAAACAGCAAGCGCGTATGATGTTGGTAATATGAGGGTGCATCTTACACCACGGGGCTCCTTGCCCCGTCCTACCCTATCAGCCTGGCTGTCTGCCCATGTAACTTGTTATGCTTTCTTAAACAAGTCCCTTGTTGGTTCAAATGTCAATGAGCGGCCCATTGCCAGACTGATAGCCAGAATTTCTTCACTCTGTATATGTCGACAATGTGGTTATTTGTTGTTCTCGTGGCAATACGCTATGTGCGCACTTCTACGTCACTTCCTACAGCAACGTCAACAGCCAGCTCAGGATAACTAAAACATAACATTCAGAAGATTAGACAAGATGCCCCAAGTAGATCAGTGTCCAGCCTACCTATTTAATGATGATAGTAACGGAACAGGCTTCGAGGAGGAAGACATATTCAAGTTTCTCAGCTGACAATTTGCAATGGAAAAACGTCAGTCTATTAAGAACTGTCATAGAGATATATTATTTTTGCTGCCAAACATACTTCTGTGCTCACACTCACTACAAGACAAATACAAACGCATCTACTGAAGTTAGCACAGTATTAAAATGGTCAATAAGACATCTTAGGCATCCATAGCGGCAAATATACTAAACAATACAACGCAATTCCAGCGAGGACCATTATCTTTTGAAAACTGCGGGCAAGATTAAACTTACCAGCTCCAACGTGATCGTGCGCCTCATCACCGACTTCGTCGTGCGTCCCGTCTCTAACTTGATCGCGCGATTCGTTGCTGACTTGATCATACGTCTCGTCCCCAACGTGATCGTACGGTTCGTCACCAACTTGATCGTGCGCTACGTCGCCAACTTGATTATGTCATTCGTCACCGACTTGATCGTGCGATTCGTTGCAGACCTGATTGTGCGTTCCGTCACCGACTTGATCGTGCGTTCCGTTGCCGACTTGATCGTGCGGTTCGTCACCGACTTGATCTTGTGTTTCGTTGCCGATTTGATCGTGTGGCTCGTCACAGACTTGATCGTGCAGTTCGTCACTGACTTGATCGTGCGGTCGTTATCGATTTGATCGTGCGTTTTGTCAACAACTTGATCGTGCGCCTCGTCACCGCCTTGATCGTGTGGCTCGTCACCGCCTTGATCGTGTGGCTCGTCACCGCCTTGATCGTGCGCCTCGTCACCGCCTTGATCGTGTGGCTCGTCACCGCCTTGATCGTGTGGCTCGTCACCGCTTTGATCGTGTGGCTAGTCAGCGCCCTGATCGTGTGGCTCGTCAGCGCCCTGATCGTGTGGCTCGTCACCGCCCTGATCGTGTGGCTTGTCACCGCCCTGATCGTGTGGCTAGTCACCGCCTTGATCGTGTGGCTTGTCACCGCCTTGATCGTGTGGCTTGTCACCGCCTTGATCGTGTGGCTCGTCACCGCCTTGATCGTGTGGCTCGTCACCGCCTTGATCGTGTGGCTCGTCACCGCATTGATCGTGTGGCTTGTCACCGCCTTGATCATGTGGCTTGTCACCGCCTTGATCGTGCGCCTCGTCACCGCCTTGATCGTGTGGCTAGTCACCGCCTTGATCGTGTGGCTAGTCACCGCCTTGATCGTGTGGCTCTTCACCACCTTGATCGTGTGGCTCGTCACCGCCTTGATCGTGTGGCTCGTCACCGCCTTGATCATGTGGCTTGTCACCGCCTTGATCGTGCGCCTCGTCACCGCCTTGATCGTGTGGCTAGTCACCGCCTTGATCGTGTGGCTAGTCACCTCCTTGATCGTGTGGCTAGTCACCGCCTTGATCGTGTGGCTTGTCACCGCCTTGATCGTGCGCTTCGTCACCGCCTTGATCGTGCGCCTCGTCACCGCCTTGATCGTGTGGCTAGTCACCGCCTTGATCGTGTGGCTAGTCACCGCCTTGATCGTGTGGCTCGTCACCGCCTTGATCGTGTGGCTCGTCACCGCCTTGATCGTGTGGCTCGTCACCGTCTTGATCTTCCACTTAAACAGTGATAAGGCGGCGTCCTCCTGCCAAGATGTCGTTCACGATTTGAACGGAACGTAACACATGCTGCTGAAACTCCTTCGTCGGGACGCCTGACATGAGCGATGTAAGGCGTTTCGTTATTTCGTCGCCTGGCAGTACTTCTCATGCTGCGACGGTACAGAGGATGGCCGTGGAACTTGCCTTGTCAACAACACCTCTATGGCATTGTCAAATTGTCTTTCAGTCTGCTAGACTCTGTGACTGCCTAGGTAATAATCCTTCGTCTAACGCAGCGCCATCATGGTCGAGCGCGACGTAGCACCTAACACCGACCAATGATTGGTCTAGTTAACAAATATTAGGCCTATTGTTAATAGTTAATATATATTAGACTTATTGTTATTGATATCACAAGGACGCTGTGGACGTTAGAGGATGCGTGCCGATGGGCTTGTGCTTGCCGCTACTGTGAAGCAACCAGCGTTGACTAATTAACGTTCAGCTTAGATTAGTCGGATGGACATGTCATGCGCTGGTTTTGTCCACTCACCGACTCGGGCCAGGTTGCGGCCGTACGGCAGGTTTTCACGTTCACGCACAATGAAGACGTGTCTGCAGGGCAGTGACATTGCTGTCCGGAACTCGCAGTTGCAAGAGGCTGCAGAGGAGTTGAGTGCCCGGTGTCTTGAATCAACGTTCTTCAACCCCGCTTCTCTTTTTCAGGTCGCTTTTGACAAAACAAAATGCTACTGGAGTGAGGGTGTTGAGGTATTCGTGTTCAGGTGAATAATCCGGGTGAATCTTGACATGCACTGTCTGGATGACGAACAGTGCGCCGTGGTTCCTCTCAATGGTCATCGGACTGTGGACAAACTGAACAATACTGCTGCACATAGCAATGACCGCCTTCACTTCTGGTTCGTGCTGTCCACATGATTGTTGGTGCTTGTCAACAGCGTCATCATTTATTATTTCAGCCCGTCAACCCACTCAGCCCGTGTATCGCGCCACGGTCAATTCGCAAAATGATGTTTAACGAATGATCGTGTCAGCAAAGAATACATCGTACAAACATTGAACGGTAACGTTTACTCATATTAAACAAGCTAGCGTAATAGCATTTTCTGTAACTAATTAGTCGCTAAAGACAATAATCACATTCACATATTGTAAAACCGGCTTGGGTTGTATGTCAACAGTCTGAACGCTGCCATGTTTACATAGCAGATTGAAACATAAACGTCATAAAGGAATAATTTTCACTAATCATTAAGTGGCTGCATTACAAAATGAAACTGCACATCCAGTCACGCGTGTATGTGTCTGTGCTGTTCCCTTACAAAAATCCTTGCTTGGCACTATCTGAGACAAATATTTTTTACCGTCATGTATTTTCCGGTGTCTATGGTGAGTTCTGCCTGCAGTAGCTTCTTGTTTGGCCGCACTCGCAGCATGTTCGCCACCACATACTTTTCGGCATCACCCATACGCCTTTGTCGAGGAAAGTGCTTGAATGATGTCTACACGACACATTAAATTGTCAACCCACATCATAAACATATTCACCGTCTCAGCAATAAGTCAAGTGTTTAATCACTAGATATACAAATGTGTTACTTAGTGATCAAAGTTTATTCAAGCAAGTACTATCCTGTTTTTTCGGCTGATTTCATCAAACATACGTTACGCATTTGCACAAACGAGGAAGCATGTCTAGAGACTAGAAGAACGGAGATTACGATGAGATTTAATTGAGACGTTTAAGTTGTTAACTGGGAAAGAGAACATAAACCCAAATAAGTTGTTGTAACTTTAGTCTAAATAACCACAGAGGCCACAGTAAAACATAAACGAACAACAATGTATGAAGCAATGCAGACGCCGATTTTTCAGTCAAAGAGTGGTGGATGTATGGAATTCACTGCCCAATAATTGTATATCTGCACCCTCTGGTAACATTAAAAAAAATAGAATAGATAAAAACTGCGTTAAGATATGGGCGAATTACAAAAGGCTTATCGGTAGCGTTACAAATGCCCATTACTTGTAAGTGTGTCACAGAAGATACTAGATAGCGTTCATTTTAACAACATTACTATGAAATGTGGCTCGTCACCGCCTTCGGGGTATAGTGAATCGAGGTACAGTGGCTCAATGTGGCAGGTGATTCACTTTGCCCCGGTAAACATTCAGGACTTTCATTTTTACTCAAAATCCGTGTCCTTTCCTCAATGTAAATATTTTATTCCAAAGAATCTTGTGACGCTGCATAAGATACCTCCACGTAAGTAGGAGACAGTTTCGTACAGATGCTGCATTAGAGAATCAATGAGCTCAAAACATTAAAACCACGATTTCACTAAAACCAGCTTTATTGTCGTTTAATTAATACTCCCACAAACTGTTATGACCTAAATGTTTCCATTAAGATAGTTTATTTGTATCTTTTATGAACATAAACTGTCAAAACTAGGCCTCGTAATGTGGCACTCTTTGGTGTAAGCAATGCCTTCTTGTTGTTGCTATGCGCATTGGCATGCCCCATCACGTAGTTTTAAAAGAAAATATGACTGCTGTAATACACCAAGTTCCTAAATCACATTTAAAGTCGACCGAAGCAGTCGCTTCAACTTCAACAAATACAGACGAGTGTATCATCACACCGGAGGAAATCAGTCCGATCCCAAAGGCACCACCACGTAAAAACAAAGGCGGAAGAAAGAAGGGTAAAACCTGACAGACACTCCAAGCATGGAACAAATCAGGGCTGGTGACGAAGAGAGGAAAAGGGAGAAAGATAAACAAGAGAGCCGAAATACTAAAATAGCTAGGAAAAGCAGAACGAAGCTGAAACTCCAACCAGAAGATGTGGTAGATGGAGACAGCACAAGTTCCAATGGGGAAGCAAATGAGAGAACATGTGTTGATGACGACTTTGCATCAGATTCTGATGACCTTGAGGATAATCAGCTAGAGGATGACCTTGAGGAGAATCAGCTAGAGGATATAGAATTGCATGATTGCAATGCTCTGAATTCAAATGATTTTGTGTTGACACAGTTTGTTAAAAAAAACACAATTATGTACACAGGGCAGGTCCAACACCGCATTGACGATACTGATGAAACCACTTTTGAAGTGAAGTTCATGCGACGGGAGAAACCAAAGTCATTCACATTCATTTATCCAAATGTGGAAGACATATCAGATGTTTCGTTCGAAGATGTTGTAGGGACGTTGCCCAGCCCCATTGTGGCACAGCTCGTGTTGCACGCCATATGATAGCACAGCTCGTGTTGCACGCCATATGGTAGCACAGCTCGTGTTGCACGCCATATGGTAGCACAGCTCGTGTTGCACGCCATATGGTAGCACAGCTCGTGTTGCACGCCATATGGTAGCACAGCTCGTGTTGCACGCCATATGGTAGCACAGCTCGTGTTGCACGCCATATGGTAGCACAGCTCGTGTTGCACGCCATATGGTAGCACAGCTCGTGTTGCACGCCATATGGTAGCACAGCTCGTGTTGCACGCCATATGGTAGCACAGCTCGTGTTGCACGCCATATGGTAGCACAGCTCGTGTTGCACGCCATATGGTAGCACAGCTCGTGTTGCACGCCATATGGTAGCACAGCTCGTGTTGCACGCCATATGGTATTTCATGTGGACCTCACCTCTTATTCAAATGTGCTGCGATAGGCTGAGTAAGTCAAGTCATTCAGCATCTTAAACTGATGGTTTGGTTGAGATGAACATTGCACGATCTGCGAAAGCAGTGTTGTTTCAATAATTTGCAACGCAATTATGTTACCTTTGTAATCTTTCAATCTTTATAACCCTATTATTTATTATTTATTGAACTTATCAAATGAATCAACTAGTGTTAATATGTATTAATTTAAATGTCACACATTGTTGAATGTTGAACTGAAAAATACATTTATGTACAGCTATAGAATAGATTACAGAGCGACAATAGTTTGCTACATGACGTAGGTGAGTTAGTGGTGTGCCTCCGTCAAACTGTTCAATTTAAATTTAGCTTACATGTCAACATCTAATGAAAAATGTATTCAGTAGAATGTTTGTTATAATGTTATGTTTCATGTTGTGATGCAGCAAGCTTGAAAACATGCGTAAATAATATTATTAATATATGGTATTGGTATTGAATTATGCAAATTCAAAGTGTTGTATTATGCGCATGCGCCGGAAGTGATCACCCAAAGATGGCGCCTACAAACAACGTCGGCATTTTAACTGCTATCAAGATTTAGCAAGGGATTTAACGAATGAAGCATGCGCCAAGTTGCAAAGGTCTATTGTAATGCCAACGGTATTATAAGAGTTTTACTATTTAGTATGTAGGTTTATTATCTGTGCATCTAGACATTCATATCGCCGTCACTTTGTGGAAGAAATGCACACAACAGTTAGTTACACACTTACACTTAAGGTTTAATGGAATTTACAAGCTGGGCCTGATTTGCTCCACGTCTGTCCTTTCCCGTTTCCAAAGGCTATCCATTCTTGCCTAAAAGGCATTGGTTGTTGTGGCGGTTACAACATGGTTTGGTTATTTGTTCTAGCGATTAACCACTCTTTGGCTAAACATTCTGCCTAACTTGCAGCATTGATCTTGTTTTGAAGACTTTTAACGAGATTTTCCGAAGTGAGCTGGTTTCTGCTAGCTGGAAATATTGTCCATATTGTATATGTTCCTTCCCTGTCAGTAGTTTGTAACATTCCATTAAGTCTCCTCTCAGGCGCCTCTGCTTCAGCGAATACAGATTTAGTCTTAGAAGTCGCTCTTCATATGGCAGGTGTTTGATGCCTGGTACCAGCTAAGTGGATCACCTCTGTACTTTTTTGAGTTGTTGTATATCTTTAACAAGGTATGTTCTAGGTGCAATCGGACGTAAGTCTTATACAAAATATTGAAACGTTCAGTATCCAAATAATAAAAAGCTCCTTTTGACGGATCTGAGTACAAACATCGCTGTAGCTGCTGCTTTCGAGCACTGTAACGATGGTTTCATATTGCTGGACGTCCACACACCTAGATCTTTTTCTACTGTACATTCGTCCAGTATTGTTTCTTTTGTACCATTGGTCGTGGTATACTGGTAGTGTGGGTTATTGCTGCCCAAATGCATCCTCTTGCATTTGCTTACATGGAATTTTAGCAGCCATTGTCTGGACCACTCACACAACTTTCTTAGGCCCTGTTATAGTACAGTGTGATAAAAATCAAGGCTCTCCAGATCACACTCGCTTGGTAGGATATTACATGGTTTGATTACTCGCTGTGAAAAGAACTTGTGGCGTGCATCTAGTCTGCTGTGGTGTCGTACTATTGCCTTTCTGGACGGGGGTATGGTTTAGCTCAAATATTCTTGAATTCTTAAATATGGTTGTAATGCATGTAACTTTTTGTATACATCCTCCACATTAAATTTTTTTTATCATAGACAACATCTTCATCACTCACTCTACTGGCGAATGCTGGAGGGTCAGTATCTTCCTGTACAAAAACCGATTTGAAAAAGTCACACAACATTTCTGTAGTCTCCTTGTCAGTATCTGTCTTGCCTCTGTGTTCCTCTCTCTCACACACACGCACGCACGCACGCACGCACGCACGCACGCACAGACACACACACAAACACATACACACACACACACACACACACACACACACACACACACACACACACACACACACACACACACACACACACACACACACACACACACACACACACACCACACCACACCACACCACACGCACACGCACACACACACACACACACACACGTATCCATAGAATTTCTTTGGATTTTTCTTGAAATTTTTCACAAGCTTCTCATAGTCTGCCAGTGCTCGCTTATACACATTAGTCGCTGAATGTCTCTGTTTTGCGTACTCGTCATGGACTATGTTTCTACCTGTGGACACATATTTTTGCCACAGTTCACATTTCTTCTCAACAGACTTGCGAACTAGTTTTGTCATCCATGCAGGTTTACTTTGTTTGTTTCTTTTGTTTTTAATTTTCGGCACAAACTTTTCTACAAGTCTATCCGACATTCAGTTCCACATTTGTCTTCAAATAAACTGCCCCAATCTATTTCTTCAATGTGTGTTGCTATCGAACCATAGTCGCCTCTCCAGAAATTCACTTTCTCCTCTACCTTGTCACTGGTTTTATTTAGATCCATGTATATAGTGTAGGACCATAACAAGCCTACATAAACTATCTTGCCTAGTGTGGCTAGGTATGTTAAATTGTCCAGCCCATCGCGAATCCGGTTCATTATGTCCAGATGTGTAGTGTGTGACTAGATTAAGTAATGTGCACAATCTGTTTAATAAAAATGCCTATTTTAGTTCAAATCATCGAAAGAATTTACATAAATCGTTAGATCTGGTAAAGATCAAAATAGTGGATATCCAAAATGGTAAACACTGTGCGAATCAATGCCGATCATGGGCGTGACTTCAATTTTCTCACCGATCACATGACACCAAGGGTGAGAATCATGATTTTTCAGCATTTCGATTTTCGCTTCACTTAATGCTTGACCAAGCATTAAGTAATTTAATAGTTTGTCTGATGATTTTACATAAAAAACGATATACAAAAGCTGCACAAACGAGCTAGCATGTTGCAGTGGATACTAGGTAGGTTTGGTTTTCTCAAAATTAATTTGAAATGAGAATAGCAAAAAAGTGGAACTGAGGAGAACCTCTACGCATTTGTACAGGCGTCGGAAGGTGAATTTTTTAGGGTGCGAAATTGATGGCGGCTAGCCATGGCCTCGGGTGGCGGTGAGGGCAACGCACCTTCCACTAAATCCGTGCCTGGATTCTAGCCAACATATTGGGGGTATATTCGAGCTGTCACCCAAAGTATTAGATAGTGGCCCCTGGTTCTGACACGTATGGTTGGGCATAATCATGTGTCTTTGTCATGCAATGATCTTAATTTCTTCAGATATACTAATTCCTTTGTAATGCACATGCTCTTTATCAGTGCGATCATATTTTTTAAGTATGTAAAATATATTTTCTCATTTAAATTATTGCTTTTCTTCTTATACTTGGTCACGTGCCCCTGTGGAAATTTGGATAAATGCAAGTACCATCCCTGGTGTCTTGTTAGGAAACTTGGCACCCCTTTTCTGAGACTCGCGCATTTGGTTTCCATATCACGCTCTCACGCAGCTATCTGTAAATCTCACGCATATTGGTCGTTTCGATGAATAATTAAAACAAACAGGCTTATTTCCATGCACATGTTGTTAGATATTATTTCCATGATAGTGCAAAGCGTCTAGAGAATCCCCTGGGTTACTCTGATCATGGTGACGCGCGTAAACTTCAGGCCATGTTTGACCATGCCAAAGAGTGATCATAGTACGTATTGGCATGATGGCTGTCAAACTGGCACTGTCATGACTGCCCACTGACATTTAACAAGATTTAACAAGATTTAACAAGATTTGCCATCCAAGCCAAAGGCCCAGATGGCAAGTGGACAAGGAAGCCATTGGCTTATCGAGAGTCTAACAATGTTCACCTACTTATAACCCGCCCTCCTGAGATATGTGTCAACCTTGTTTTTAAACAAATTCACGCTGCTAGCAGTTACACAATCTGTAGACAATTTGTTCCATTCATTTATTGTCCTCTGTGAGAACGAGTGCTTCCTGATGTCCAATCTACATTGATCCTTTACTAATTTTACCTCATGTCCTCTAGTTCTGCTATCCTTCTTGAGTGAGAAAAACATATTTCTATCAATATTTTCATACCCATTCAATATCTTAAAAACTTCAATCTGATCTCCTCTTAACCTCCTTGTCTCTAGAGTTGTTAAACCACATTCTTTCAGGCGTTCTTCATAACTAAGGTCTCTAAGTTCTGGAATCATTTTAGTTGCTGTCCTTTGTATGCGTTCAAGCGTATCTATATCCTTCTTACGATATGGTCTCCATGCTTGTATACAGTATTCTAAATGAGGTCTAACTATTGCTTTATAAAGAGGTATAATTAACTTTTTTCCCTTGTATGTTATGTTTCTTCTAATCAATCCAAGAATTTGATTACCCTTTGAAGCTGCAATACCACACTGCTCTGAAACTTTCATATCAGCGCTTATTGTAATTCCTAAGTCCTTTTCTTTTACAGTAGTACCCAGAACAGTATCTCCCATTTTATAGTTTACATTCAGGTTCCCATGTCCTGTATGTAGGCATTTACATTTCCCAAAATTGAACAGCATCTGCCATTTCTCAGACCATTTCACTAATCTGTCTAGATCGTTTTGTAAATGTTAATAATATAAGTCCTAATACTGATCCTTGAGGTACCCCACTCAAAACCGATTTCCAATTTGAAACTTCTCCATCTACTACAACTCGTTGTCTTCTGTCAGTCAGCCATTGTTCTATTCAGCCAGTTATGCTATCCCCGATACCATGGGCTTTTAATTTAAGTAGTAATCTTTGATGTGGCACTTTGTCAAAAGCTTTCTGAAAATCTAAGTAGATAATAAAAATATTATCTACTGGCGATCCCACGTCTATCCACTTAGTGATTTCTTCCAAAAAACATAACATATTTGTTAAGCATGACCTCGCTTTAAGGAATCCATGTTGAGATGAATTTAATAATTTATGCTTAACGAGGAAGTCCACCATATGGTCTTTAATTAACCTTTCTAATAATTTACAAATCACTGACGTTAAACTCACTGGTCTGTAATTCTCTGACTTATTTCTCGAACCCTTTTTAAATAATGGTATGATGTTTGCTTCTTTCCATTCAAACGGAACAACTCCCTCTTTTAATGACAAGTTGAATACTCTTGCAAGTGGTATACTGATTTGATCTACTGTTTCCATTAGTAATTTTGGAGGAATCCCATCCACTCCCGGTGATTTGTTATCCTTCATTGCCTTTATTTTCTTCGCTACCAATTCTGGAGTTACAACTAACGGTCCTAAATAGTCAGATTTAGCCCCCTGAAATTTAGCATCAGCAACTGGTAATGAACTAATATCTTCTTTGGTAAACACTGAACTGAAGTAACCATTTAGGTCTTCCGCAATTAAAAAACCCTGTGATATTATATTTCCAGCACTGTCTTCTAGAGGTCCAACCTTGTCTTGTACGTTTTGTTTACTCCTGACATATGCATAAAAACTCTTGCTGTCAATTTTTTATGTTACATGCCAGTTTTTGCTCATAGCTTCTTTTAGATTGTCTGATTTCAGTTGTAGCTGCATTAAGTGCCTCTTTGTATTTTGCATAGTCTTCTTCCTTTCTGGTACGCCTATAAACCCTCCACATAGTTTGTTTTAGCATTATTTTTCTAATTGCCTCTTTTGACAAGTGTTTCTTTCTACACCGTTTTCCTTGTTTTTGGAAGGGAACAAATTTATCGATGATACTCTCAATTTCATATTTTAGAATATTCCAACATTCAATTGCGGTCTTATTCATCAGCATGTTATTCCAATCTAGCTTTGCTAAGTATTTTCTCATATCTTTGTAGTTACCTTTGTGGAAGTTTCTCTTGTACGTTTTCTTATTTTTACTTTCTGATTTTACATTGATGTCAAAATGTATTTGATTATGGTCACTATTACCCAATGGTTCAAATATTTTTACATTGTCCACTAATTCTTTTTGTGATGACAAAACTATATCTAATACATTTTCTCCCCTGGTTGGTTCTAGTACGTGCTGAGTAAGAAAGCTATCCTGGATTAAACACAGAAATTGTTGATCCTCAATCCCTATGCTCTCTAGAGAATTCCATTGTATGTGTCCATGGTTAAAATCTCCCATTATGATACATTCCCCTTTACTAACTTCCTTTATAGCGTTTTTATTTTTGTGTTGTCCTCTTCGTTTATGTTTGGACTTCGGTAAACTAATCCAATAGTTAATTTTGAATTTCCTGAAACAATTTTGCACCAAACAGCTTCATCGCAATCTGCTTCCCTTTCTAGTTTTATTTCATAAGCCTGAATAGATTCTTTAACATATAAAATAACTCCCCCGCCCCTTCTTCCTATTCGATCTTTCCTAAACATTACGTATCCTGTCAGTCCTAATTCAGCATCTGTTATATCTATGTTGGCCCATCTCAAGTCTCAAGTAGTTATACTCCAAACAGCCCAATCTTGAGCTAACGCAGGAGTTTGGACCAACGGCTTTTAGTGTCTCTTCCGAAAGACACGGGCAAAGTGGGGTGAACGAAATTGCCCAAGCTTCGTAACGGCGGAGGTCGAATCGAACCACCGTCCTCTCGATCGACAGGCGGCTGCTCTAACCATTAGACCACCGCTCCCCACGATTCAGTTGTACCAATTATGTGAGGGTCAATATCTTCTACCATAGTGTTTAATTCGTTTTTCTTATTTACTATGCTCCTTGCATTTAAACATACGCATCTATAACCTTTTTCAGAGATGTTTTTCGGATGATTTGATATTGGTTTATCTGTGCTAGTGGCCTCTTGTTCTTCTTGAGACACCTCTAGGTAACCCCCTGCACTTCTAGTTTAAAGAATGTTTACTTCCAAAAATATTTGTCATTGTACCCAAGTCACTATCTACTGCTGCTGAAAGTTTGTCCGCGAATACTGCCGCCCCCTTTCCACTTAAATGAAGCCCATCCTTCATGTACATATCAGCCCTCCCAACAAAACTTCCCCATAAATCCATTTGAGCCAACAAAGGACTTGTTTAAGAAACCGTAAAAGGCTACACGGAGATACAACCAGGCACATGTTATTAGTAGCAAACCGTGAGCGTACTGAACTTCTGCATTTAAACCACATGCCTACGTGTGCGGGGTGGGTTAATACGTTAGACGTGTGCCATGTCATTTTCATGTCTAAATGACTAAATTTAAGAGAGTGGGGCAACGAAACGTCTTTCCTAAGTAATGACCAGTTGAGTTCTGATGTGAGATTAATTTATTACGATTCGGAGTGTGCGTTCACTGCTGTTTTCAATAAATGTTGCTACGTTCTTTTTTCTTCAAAATCATGTTTATGTTATATGTGATTTTGTATGGGGTCCCAGCTTCCCAGCCTCCCCTCCCAGCCTCAAAGCCTCCCCTCCCAGTCTCCCAGGCAACCGATCATGCGTATTCCACATTTGGTGTTACGAGATATCATTATGCTGTTATCTTGACTGAACAATTAGAAATATTTCGTGCCGTATTTAAATAAAGTGGTACAGCAGACAGAATTAAATATTTGTCAATTTATAAATGTATGTTTCCAGATGTCCCAGGTGGAAATTTGAATGGCTTGGAGTGCTGCCACCTGGTGCCGTGGTTGGAAACTGGACACCCCTCCTGAATTTGGATCCGCCCATGATCTAAAACATATTTCTCGACACAACTTGGCAGCCTATGCGTGGACTTAGTAGCCCTTGGTTGATTCCATACGCGGAATAATTTCGTACACATATATAATGGGGAAAACACATACAAATCGGATATAATTATTTTAAATGACACAATAGCTTAACAGATTATCGATGACGAATATGTTCGCAGTCCAATCCAATTTCAAAGACAAATTTAGAAAGTACAGATTTTCCCTCTCCTGATATTAACCATAAATGTATCTCACTTCCTGTATGTAGCATACAACTTTTTTACAGTCTAGTTTTAATAACATTCCCTTTCTTTGTTCTTTATTTAACAGCATACCCTAACAAGATTTGGCAGTTGCATCTCATTCACTGCAGTAGTCATCGACGTTGCTCTCCTTCAACACACTTATCTCATACACTTTCAACACACTTATCTCATACACTTTCAACACACTTATATCATACACTTTCGACACACTTATCTCATACACTTTCAACACACTTATATCATACACTTTCAACACACTTATCTCATACACTTTCAACAAATAATAAGTAGCAAAGTTAGCTGATGTAAGCAAAACCCAAAAATGACCACAATCAAATCTCCTAAGTTAGGGTTGGAATCCGCACACGTTTCTTTCGTGAAGGGGCAAATGTCTTGAGAAAGCCTTTTTTCTTCATGGTCAGGTGGCCTCTAGTGAAGGGTTGGCTTGTATATTATAATGACAGGGGCCTCATAAGAGGAGGACCGTTGTATATAGGGTCTAGGCCTATATACTACATTAGACTGTGCATATGAATTATAGCAAATGGCATGACTATTTTTTGCATTTAAATATGTAACATATTTAACAAATTCATGTTTTTTTAATTAATACCATCAGTGACTGTCCATCACCCATTATCTTGAAAAATCAATCAATATGAACAAGTGTGGTCGTACGCCTCGATCCCCTCCACCAGGTTAGGATCTTGTGGGTTGTTGGTGAGCACAGAAGCAGCCACACAAGTCGTATTCTCGGCCATATTCACGGCACCATTATAGGCTTAGCCGTGATTCTTCCTAAGACCAAACTGAACTGCTCGAACTTTTTCGCGATAGCTGCGCATGTAGCTGAGGAGTAATTGCAAGAATTCATCACGGATCTTCTAAAGGTTGGTAACATTTGACGAAATAAGACACCAGAAACAGCTCTAGTAGTTATCCACATTTCCTCACGGACAGCGCTTTCTAGACGACTGCACAGTGGAAGGTAAATACACAATTGGCAACAAATTTACTATGTAACCGGTTTAGCTAAACACGTGATGTAGTGGTTTATATAAACACGTGATCAATAAATTCAATGATACAAAAATATAGTTCGTAAAATATGATCACACTGAAGAAGAGCCTGTACATTACAAAGAAATTAACATGCACTGCATGACAACGATACAATGGTTATTCCCAACCATAGGTGTCAGAACCGGGAGGCCACCCACTGTTATTTGGAATTGGTGCCTCGAATATACCCCCAATATTTCCCTCATGTTTGCTAGAAGGGCATGTGGCCCGTACCTCCATCCGAGGCCATGGCTCGAACTTGCACCCCCCCCCCGCAATATTCAATCGATTCCGACGCCTATGCAAATATTTAAAACGTTATCATGTTGCTATATTGGCACACACCACCAAGCACTAGAATGTTGCACTGAATGTTAATACGTTAAGGTATCATGTTTACAATTATTCTGAATAATTAACAATAAAATAGTATGTCAATATTAAAATTAATTCCAAATAATTGCGTGTGCGTGCGTTTGTGTTTGAGAGCATCGGTGTCCCTATGTTTCTTTGTGTATAGGTGTGTATGTTTTTTTTTTGCAAATTCATCCGCGTGTATTTGTGTGCGTGCATGTGTGCGTGCGCGTGTGTATCAGTCATACATGACGGGATGTCTGTTTCTGCTAATGTTGAAGCGACACATTGACAACAGAACACCGATGTGTGCTTTGGTGTAAGCGTGGTGAAACAACAGTTGTAAACTGGTTGATTGATTATACAACCGCAACACAGCAATCTGCGCTTCTACGTGGGGATTACAACGTTATTCAAGGCGTTGACAAATGCCAAGGCGTGGTGCTGGTAAAGATTCTCGGATGCAAACAAAGCAACATCGTCGGCGTCCATGGACAATGCCTGTCATTGTTCGTTGGACAGACAATACACTGTTTCGATTACTCGCGAACATGACACAATCTCCAAATGACCTGCGACGTCTCTCAAGTGTTTAATCGTGCTTACCTGCCGGCAGGAGGTTGTTGAGTGTGGTGTGTCTTATATAACAAACCCCGCGTAGCTGGCGCTTCTACTAATTTTGTGATGATTTCTCTGAGAATGATGGATGCATCGAATAATGCCTTCATGTCAGCTGTAATTCTCCTGTTCTGAGATTCTGATGCAATCCGCACGGCTACGTCCCTGGAATACTTCACACTTACAAGTTCAGATTCATTTCTCCGCTTTGCCTTGTGGAATGTCATGCCAAGAATATCGCTTGCAATGACATCTTTGAGTTTTTTCGTGAACATTCGGGATTCTTGACACAACTGCTGACCTAATATCCATGAATGCCGCATGTAGATCAGACATTTTGAGAATATCACCATCAACGATGGATGATTAAACGTAAGCATGATTAATCACTTTCCAGGCCTTTCAACTAACTGGGGCGCGATGGCTGTGTGATAGAACTTCGGACTTATGGCGCGGGGACCTGCATTCACAACCACATGCTGCCATTTCGACATTTGGACTACTTCTTTTATCCCACATTGCCATTGTCTTTCGGAAAATAAAAGCCGTTGGTCCCTTCTTCCTGGTGTCTATGCCAGGGGAAGTAAAATATCACACACAAGGCAATTGAAAACAACCTGTCGTTGACTCACACATCTGGTGCTTTCTATCTCTAAACTAAAATTGGTGTAACAAATCCTGACTCAATTATCGAAACTGAAATGACTATTGGATAACTAACTTTGAATTTGCATAATTCAATATCAATAGTACATATTAGTAGTAGTATTTACGCTTGTTATCAAGCTTACAACATCACAATTTAAAACAAATCTTATAACAAACATACTACTAATTAAATACTTTTATTAAATGTTGAAATGTATGATTAATTTTAAGTGAGCATGTTTGATGGAGGCACACCACAAACTGACCTACGGAGTGTAGGATAGTATATAAACAAAATTAGTTCCTATGGTTATTGGTTCCGTACTTACAACATATAGGGTTGTGTCAATGCAATGGCTTAGGGGTCGATAGTTCTCTCCCTTGAGTAAAGTACATTGAAAACGGGGAGAGTTCCTGTGTTGTGGAAATGGTCCCACACACCAATTTATGTGTGTTTTTTGCCCGAGCCGAACACGGTAGAATGGCAAAGCGTCATCCGCTTCACTGTGATTTCTCTTTTTGTTTTGTCAACTCTCTATGTGGATTTTTTTTACAAAAGAATGTCAATATTTCCCGCTTAAGTCGAGGTTATTATCAATACTAGTATATCGTCATCGTAGCAAACTATTGTCGATCTGTAATCTATTTTAACATTGTATATACATGTAGGTTTCAGTTAACATTCAACAACATGTAGGTTTCAGTTCAACATTCAGCAACATTCAACAACATACAACAACATATTCAACAACATATGAAAAAGAACTTGCTGGGGTACAGTCTGATTTCCTGTTTGCCAGACCCGGTGTCGCAGCTGTATAATACAGAGGGCATGATTGTCTGCACAGAACTTATACTTTCAACAAATCTGCACAAACAACTGGCAACAGTGTGTTAGGTGCTCAATCTAAGTGAAAACAGTCAAGACATCCTCTCCAACTTTCTGGGCCACAACATCAGGACCTATCGCTCCTCCTACAGACTGCCTGACAACCTTGTTGAAGCGACCAAGGTTACAAAGGTGCTTCACGCTTCATGACTGTGTTCTTTGTAAAAGTTGTAGAGTAGTTTGACTGTAGTTACACAGATTTAATTAATTTTATAACGTGTTAAACAATACTGTTATAAGCTTAGAACCCAGCCGAATATGCTTAATAAGATTTTTGGTCAATTGTATTTTACAGATACTGTTCAAGCTGAAAAGTCGAGAGATGAAAAGGAGGATGACACAGAGGCTGTAACATGTCCCGCTTTAGACACTTCGACGAAAAATCTCGACTTGGAATCAGATGGTGGTATGCTTTTAAAATATATAAAGATATTGTTTTGTATCCATACATATGCTGACAAGTCCAGTTTTTATTTGACAAAGTTATGCATGGATAACTCACAAAATGTAATCTAACAGAAAAACAATATTGCGTGCCATTGTAATAAAGTTTTAAGTTTACTTATAAGGTAATTACAGCTTAGGTGTTCCTATTTTCGGTTTTGTTTTATTTGACAACTTTATTTGCCTTGTTTTCAGACATGGACTGCACACCAGAGAGCCCTGGAATGAAGCATCCAGGAAATAGGCAAAAGTCTAAGAAAAACGGTAACATTTATTTATTTTAATTTAATATATTTAAAACGGGTAGTATTTTCAAATAAATTGTTATATTTTTTGTACTTTCTCGTGCTTACTGATTGTATGTTTTTTGTCCATAAATCCGAACACAAAACTTAGTGTGCTTGTCTTGGTGATGTGTCACAGCAGAGCTCTTGGTGGTGTGTCACATAAGAGATCTTGGTGGCGGAGTGGTTAGTACACCCAACTTTTGATCGTGAGGATTACGGTTAAATACCTCACCCCAGCTCAAAAGTTCAAGATGTGTAAACATCGCTCTATCCATTGTAACGCGGACGATCAATTTAATATCAGTTGTAAACATCGCTCTATCCATTGTAACGCGGACGATGTGTGTGTGACGCTGCTAACACGTCCTTGCATTTTTTTATTGAATAATTCATTATTTTAGCATTATGAATTATTCAATAAAAAAATGCAAGGACATGTTTGCAGCGTCATCTAGCCGTCATCGGACAGAAGTATTTTTTATATATATATATATATATATATATATATATATATATATATATATATATATATATATATTATATATATATATATATTTATATATATATATATATATATATATATATATATATATATATATATATATATATATATATATATATATATATATATATATATATATACGCTGCAAACATGTCCTTGCATTTTTTTATTGAATAATTCATAATGCTAAAATAATGAATTATTCAATAAAAAAATGCAAGGACGTGTTAGCAGCGTCACACACACGCACGCACGCACGCACGCACGCACGCACGCATACACACACACACACACACACACACACACACACACACTAAAATACTTCCGTCCGACGTCTTTTAAAGTTTGTTTGCAAAATGAATATCGCACAATAACATAGACGATTTGTTAAATTTTTAAACAGGTTGGAATTGGAAGGAATAGCATCTGGACTGCTGGATGGCGTTTTGTTTGGCAGTTAGCTGGATTGCCTCACCCAGGGGTTCACTACAGTGGCGTTAGTACAGCATCAACAAAATACGGCAATGGTATGTATAAAATCTACTATTTTAATTGTCTAACCCCGCTAACAACAGTGTCCCGTCCACATAGAGAATACCAACACGTTAGTCTAAAGAACCAAAACACAGCGTACCTCAACAGATTCGAAACTCCTCAGGAAACATTAAATCAGATTGGACTATAGAATAACGATCGAATCGAACAATACACAAATCAGCTTATTCACGGGGTCAGCGTCAGTAACTGAATCACGCTCCTCGTAGGATAGTCGTACCACGGAACAGCATAAACCGAATGTGAAATCGTTTTCATGTTATTCTTGTTTTTACACCATACACTGAAACTAAAACTAGCGATGTTGTGATTTTACGACGTGTATTCGTGCTTACGCACCACCTTGCTTCGCTGGGCTCTATAGCCGTATTATATCCATGTCACGTGGTCGGACGCCATATTGTTGCACCCTCGTCATGGCAACGACTGTCACACGACCGTGTTTGTGTTGTGCACCCTCGTATCGTTTTCAGAACGAAATACCACCTATTATATACTCGGGGATAATACCCCTGTTCCTGAGTTGACGTCACACATGACGTCGTTGCGTTTGTATCCTGGACAATCACACCTGGTTGATGAGTCTGTCTTGTATTGCACCTGGATTGATAGCCGTGCCTGGCGCTCAGCGTGAAGACGTTTGGTTATTCGATTCTTTGGCCTGTAGAATGTTTTTATGTTGTGGCCTTGCGACAATGTAAGCCGAAAATAACGAGTGAATTATTCTGAACGTTGTAAATTCAAACTCCTTACACGAACAATGCGGCTTTAAATACAAAAAAAGATATATTCAAATTTAGCACATTCGGAAACCCCAAGCACACACAGTATACGCACACTTGTTGTATATACCTGACGAAAATAAGTTCCGTTTAATGACACAGTAAAAATGCATATACGAAAACACGCATATCGACTCGACGAAGTCAACGGTCTACGAACATCACAAGGAATATAGCTGGGGGATTTAAGTATTGTTTATATAAATTTCGTTGGTTGATTTTCTAATCTTGTATGAAGGCAGCGTCGCCGTTTATCTGCCAAGGAACATCAAATATAACCAAATTAACATCGGCTCTATGGGCCTGTCTTTAATTATCGGGACATTATCAATATAAATTTTATGTATATATATATATATATATATATATATATATATATATATATATATATATATATATATATATATATATGTATATATATATATATATATATATATATATATATATATATATATATATATATATATGTATATATATATATATATGTATATATATATATATATATGTATATATATATATATATGTATATATATATGTATATATATATATATATATATATATATATATATATATATATATATATATATATATATATATATATATATATATATATATATATATATATATATATATATATATATATATATATATATATATATATATATATGTATATAAATTATTATGCCGGCAATGAGAACTGATAATCACCTTCTGGTATATGACTTTACGTGATTAAAACAATCAGTCAATTGAGGACAGGTATAACCCATAAATTGTATTTTTTTATATGCAAATTGGGAATTTTTCAGATTTAGTTCACTTTATTTATCTTCATTTCGTTTTTTTGTTTTAAATTTCCGGTGTCTTATGACATGATATATGGGAAAGTATTTGGTTGATGTTTAAAAAAAATTGGCGTATCACTGAAGCTTTACAAGATGATGCGAACTAGAATGACTTATATTGTTCGATTATTTACAGATGTATGGCACATTTGTCAATGTTGAAAATCTAAATTTTATCAGTTACGGCTTCTTTCAATTCAGATAAAAACACAGCTTCTTGGCAACACACTGCTAAAATGTCGGCACATTTTCTCTAGTACCGGGTAATAGCCTTGAAATCGTGTTTTGAAAATACCCTATACATTTCTCTTTGGTAGCCATCTTGGATCATGTGACTTGTCGTAATTGGGTCGTTGCCTCGTTTTTCTGACATTATTGAACTTTTTTGCCACACATTTCATATTTTCATACTTAGAACTTATAATAAGAAAGATAGGTTCGTTTTTTGGTTATACCTGGTATTAATGCTGTCAACGCTGACATATTCTACACCTAAATTACCGACAACCATTTGCTGTGCAATTTAAGTAATCTGATCAACGGTCAATTTAACCAACAATAGCGAGCAGCGAGTAAAAAATGTAAACTATAACCATTCTGATTTGTTTCCCATTTTTTCAATGACACCCAAGTTTCTTCCTATCCAGCAATTTCCTTCAACGAACTCTGGGAAAACAGCGGACCATTGTGACAGCGGACCATTGTGACTTGTAATAAACACTATGAACTTGTACGTAACGATATCATAACAACACCATAACTTAATGGCAAATGTGTCAGCACATATACTGTATGTTGACGACCACACCAATGGTGCGGCGTTTGTATTGCTATGGTTAAATGTCACTGAAGTCTCCATGGCGATACCCTAGTGAGGAGATCGCTGACTAGGTAATCCAAAATCTCTGAAATTACATCAAGAAAACAGAATGACGTCGCTTGTAGAAGACAACCACCTATGTCAAAACAAACGGTAGCATTCTGTTATTAGTTTGTTGTGCAATATCATTATATACCTGAGTGATTCCCACGGTATGGTGACAAACAACGGACACAGACACCCAGAATGATAATGATCGCGTCGGTGATTACAGTAACATTTTAGCACAACTGCAAATTTGCACTGAAAACTGGTGTAGAAAAGACCTCGTGACGAGGCCTGACCATCTTACGTCTACAATACAAAACAATGTTCAGTAAAACAATGGTCAACCATCCCGGTTGTCAGTACAAACAAAATGGTCGCGATTACTACAAATAATATAGCAAAATATTCCCTGCTGCAGATTTTGGTGTGTAACAACGCCATAAGCGAACATCTAAACTCTATAACAATGTTTTCACATATATTCGCTTGTTATTATAATGAATTATTTCAATGTACCAGTGATTTATTCACGCATATCCCCAACATTACGGTAACAAATCCCATTAAACGGCTTTGAAAGAAGAGTGAACGTTTTATAATTTTGGATTCTTCATAGTTCTGATTACTTTCCTATCACAGGTCATGTGGTGAGGTCACGTGACAGTCGGTGTCCGGTGGGGGGCGGTCAGCGGTAGGCGGGTCGGGGGGGGGGAGGAGCAGCGGTGAGATCACGTGGTACAACAAACATTATAACGAGTCGACAAAAACGACGAGTAAACCTTTAGAAACAAACTGAGGTAGTGTCGCGGCGACTGCGCAAAAATAAAGTCATCTCAGCGTTCGTTGATTGGCAGAAGCGCGGAGCACGTGACAGTCGGTAGACCGCAATTGACATCGAAAATAACGTCAACAAGTCAACAACAACAATAGTCATTTGTTACCCGTCATCTGGAAATGCTGTCTACAGCACATACACTTGACCGTCGTTCTTTGTTATGCTTTGTTGAATCCGTGTCGCCCGCTAGCCAGTTAGTTACCTGCAGTGAACGTCACGCTACGTACATACACACGTGACTAAATCCTCGACGCAGACTAAGACGCTCGCCCGCGGTGCACGACGTCACTTCCGGGAAACAAACGCCTGGTCGCAGTCGTGGTTCAAGTCTGCTCGTTGCGCGCATGCGTGGCGCGAATACATCCGGGCTCCTGCGGGACGGCCATCGCCTCGTTGCCACGTGCACGGCGGCGTGTGTATTCACCTAGCCGGCGTTCAGGCGGGCTGGACCGGCGAGCGGAGGTGATCACATTTCGTTAGTGCGACGGCCGTCGTCAAGACTGGCCGTTCTCCTTGTCGGTGCTGCCCTCTTTCAACTTTCTGTCGCGTCCGCCAGGAGGCGATCCGCCGCCGGAATCGCCACCTGGCGAACTCCCGTTCTCCCCGTTTTCAGTGTCCGTGTCCGGTTGGTCAGTTTTGCGCGTCGGACAGTCGGCGATAAGGTGGTCCTCTCCCTTACAGAAGTGGCACCGCTTCGGCAGCGGGCCGTGGGGACACTTGGCGGCGATGTGGCTGCCGAAATCACCGCAGTTATAGCACCTGAAGACAAACAACAATTGTTAGAGTGTGGTATACATATATTGTTAACCGCCGCTGCTGCGCGCGCTTGAGCGTAGTAGACGATGTGGCCAAGATTCTTTCACAATAGGGCGCAAAGGTAAACTTATTAGTCTGCTAGATGGCGACACTAAATGCGCGGTAACCATTACATTACCGGGCACTTGGCGCACAACCGATAGAGTTCCATAGTCACGTGGTGCCTGGAGTAGAGTCTACAATCCAGATAAGTTGTTGTAGTTTAGTTGATTTCTTCAAACAATAGTTGTTTGATAATCATGATATAATGTGTATTAAAACTGAACTTTATTTTGCTAATTAAGTGTATTTATGTACTCCAATAATAGTATAACAAACTGTTGAAAAAAATGTAATAGTGAATTTGCGTTATGATTCAAATAGCATTTAATTAATTTGAAGAACATTCCGCACGCACGCGTATTATTGTTATTTTTTTTACAACTGTATGTGCTAGATGCATAAATAAAACATGGAAAGAGATATATTGACTTGTTTCATTTATACTTAAATTAGTTACTGCAGCTTTTCTTGCACAAAAAATTGTTGCATGGTCCCATGAATTTTTACTGCCACCGTGTGTGGTGGTGGTGGTTGCGATGCGTGCGTGCTTGCGTGCGTGCTTGCGTGCGTGCGTGCGTGCGTGCGTGCGTGCGTGCGTGCGTGCGTGCGTGCGTGCGTATATCGTTTCGTGGTTCGGAATGTTCTCGGTGTAACATACAAACATACAAACGTCCACAAGCTGATGGTGTCACGACTATAAGTTGCATGCCGAAGAGAATTATTTTAATTTGCAACATTTTTTTTTATAAATCATCCCAGTAATCCCAGGCTGATTATGTCCGAACTCCCCTTTTTAAAACCCCGAGGATGAGCCTGAGTCGTTTTGCAACTTGAAGGATTGTTACGATTTTCCGAAACAAAGCCCGCACTCGCCAGGCGAAATAACCACGCTGCCTTCGATTATTGACAGTGGCGAGTTTCGTTGGGGTTCGGCGTTAGGTCAAAGCCGTGACACTGCTTGGACTTGGCCGGGGTCAAACGCCGGTCAAACGCGGAAATAGAAGCGGCGTTGCGTAATTGTTGAGCGCGCTTCAATTACGACAGACCGGCCTCAGAGTGGTTACAGCTAGGGCGGCGAGACGCTGTCTATTTCTGTCGGGCAGGCGATCGATAATAAATGCGACTGTAAATCACTGTATCGGCTGACGACGCCGACGAAGGAATACACGTGAATCGCCGACCGATCTGTTTAGTTCGTCATTTACTTTTAGTAGTAATAATACTAATTTACTATTAGTAGTAGTAATAATAATACATTATTACTCCTAATAAAATTTACAAAGCTGTCAACGAATTCGTTTGGGGTACATCAGCAAAAAGTTCACATTGTTGTATATTGTGCTCAATATTTGTAAAGATAAAGGACGCTTTACCTAAACACTTTGGACATCTCTCTTGTTCTTTTACGTGGTTGATTAAGCAGCCCGTGAAAGGTTACAATTCAGGTGGACATGTTAACATGTAAACTTTATGGATATTATTGAAAAAACAAGACATTTAAGTGTTTGTTGCAGATATGTAAGACCCTTAGTGTGAAGCGCTTTGATACATAATTATTTCCTTAGCTGGTAGTACCGTTTATTGTGTTGTTGTTATTATTATTACAAATGAAGAAGGAGTTAGTGTTATGGCGATTGTTTACGATATATGCGTGACCACTCCTGGAGAGTAGAATGTGACTATTTTAAAACATCGAACATATTGCTTTCCTACTGTAAACAATAAGTATGATTGAAAACCGACTCCATGTAAACATCATACGGTCACAACAAGCGTTTACAACACGTGCCAAATAATAAACCACCTCAAACGTACAATGACTAATTTTTTTATTCCAAACGTAAATGATAAAATGTCCGTAAACAACTTGATGATATTGTCACCAACGCCAGTGGGCTACAAAGCTGGTTAGCGTCAGCTTGCGCGGATGAAAGGCGATGGAATTCAACAATGTTGTCACAGTCGCGCCGTGTAATCTCTGGCAGATAACCTCTGACCCCTCACAGCTAATTCTGCACAATGAGAAATTAATCCGCCGTCCGACCCTCCGCCGATATGCAGAGCCGGTTGCACTTGTTGTTACTTGGGAATCGTTTGCCACTTGAAAGGTTGCGATTATTACAACCGATGATTTGTATCCCTATACACATCGGTTTTAAGCATATTCTTAACGGATTCTTGACGGGTTAGCAAGTCAATACGAATAGATACACGAATTAGACTGCTGTTTATTGATAATCCGTTGAGAATACGCTTAAATCCGACTGGAATAAAGAGATAAACCAACGTAATACTACTACGGTATTTGCATATGCAGTCGTCATGTTTAACGTTTATTCATTACCTGTCCCGTTACTGACCAAGTATACACATTAAATTTTATACTCAACAATATATTTGCGATGATTTGACATTTACTGACCAATAACGGCAATTTTATTCTGGTATATTGGATAGATTGTTGTCAGCGCTTTAGTATATGATTTCTTATCATCAGTCCCATCCCGCCTGCATGAGCATATGAATGGTTGGAGCGTGCCCCCCCCTTCTGAAGGGGGTTATTTATGACTGTGCGGCCGCCCTGCGGCGCCATTCACGTCCGTCAGAGAATTGGCCAACTGCCAGGGCGGCCCGCGTACACGACGCATTCCGATACGCCAATTGTAGGGCGCCGAGTGGGGGGTAGGGTGCGGGGTGGGGAGGGCAACTCGTTCATTCAGTGCCGCGCCAAGGGTTCGTATTACTACGGCCGGGCGTGGCCACGACAGAGCGGCGGCTGGGAACAGCCGTACGGGGACAAGACGCCGAACTCGTAAACAAGCCGGTTCACGTCAAGGTGCCGCTCTCGCCCGAGTTCATTGGATGGCGTGTTGGAGGCCGTGTCGCGGTCTCGCTGCATCCGGTCTTAGACTGCCCGCGCATGAGCACTGGTTGGTTCGTTTTAAACCGTGGACTGCCTTGTATCAGAAACTCCTTCTTCGGCGCGTTTCTTAAAAAAAACGTTTTGATGGATTATATATTACTGGCTTTTACGATTTCGATCAACTGATAACGCTTACCGATCAATCTCATCGATAACAGGCACAGGATGAAGATCCAGGATCGAGCCGTTGATAAATCATCGGCATATCCAGCCACAGTTGTTTTCAGATTTGTAGTGGGACTTCTCTGCTATGTTTTTGTCGAATGTCTTTTTCTGATTCGAACGTTAAATTCAACGAATTTCAGTTATCCGCTGACTTAGAAATATGATCATTAAATCGCACGTACAATCCTGCAAACAACGGTGCTAGAACTGCGTGGGTGGCAGTGGCGATTGCGCGGGCGGAAGTTGATGACATACACGCATGCATATCAACTGATTAAGGACAAATAATTATGGTTTAGTTGATGCGTGACTCGAAGATGTGTCAATCTTATTATAGAATATTGTTTATGAGCTTAGTTCTTCTGTGTGACTAAATTGACATTTTTAGTAAACCAACAATTCGAATAGGTTAAATATTTATAGATAATTACGATACATGCCACGAATATGGCTCAGAACATGAATGTAAATCTCTTTGGGCAACCGTTATACCCACAAGAAAATATGCATACAATGTTAGTAGTCCAGTTTGCTCTAGATCACCGTGCTCCACTGTCGAAATAACTCGGCCTGAGTGATGCGTGCGCACAACTGGGAAGGGAGCCGACCATGTCTGTGGAGCCGACACACCAGGGAAGAAGGAACTGGAAGGATGGCGGACGAGGGGAGGCGTACTTAGTATGATAATGTCACATGTCAAAACACTGTCCTACTTGATGAGTGGAATGTGGCGGAACAGAGAGCTATATGACACGATAGGCGTTTGCGGACAAATGTTTGATATTAGAGAAGGTTTCAAAGATCAGGCCCTGGGAACGCCAAGCTTGCAGTATGATTGATGAGTTATGTCTCAATTACGCAATGACTCAAGTTATTAAATATTGTTACTCTACCTTTATTGTCATTAATATTATGTAATAATAATAATAATAGTAATAAATGGAGCCAGCCACCACCTTTTCGCCGCAAGGCAGAACAAACTGCCAAAAATCCTTCCGCCTATTGAAATTATCTAAAAATCCACAGTTACACTATCGACATGTTCCACCAGCAAACTTGCCAATGTGCCTGGCTCAAATGCAGTTATGTCAGATGATATGATTTAAAAAAATTACACATGTAAAATTACTGTGCTCTACATTCGTATGTAACACACCAGGAAGTGTAACTGAGGCATGATCTCTTCAGTAGTACAGTAGTTCCTGTCATCACGTCATGATGCCCTTTACTGTTGCTTACACACATTCGTAGCTTTCGAATTTATAGTATAATGCAGTTGTGCTGTGTGAGGCGTCACACCTTTTGTCAGAATATTTCCTTTGAATTGCTTCTGGTTCTGCTGACCACTTATACAAAGAACCAATGCGGTGATTTGTTTAAACTGTACCTAGCTTCATAGCCTTGGTTGTCTTACCCATTGTCTTTGTAGGTTGTTGGAGCTAATACAAAATAAGCCAGCATTAATCCAAATTGTAACAGAAATGTAATGGCTCAATTACTATTACATTGCTATATATTACTATTACATTTTGTCATGTTCCATCTATTACTATTACATGTAAAAAATAATAATCACTATTACTATTACTATTACAATGTATTTGACCCTAGGCCTGGTCAAAGCAGCTATAAATTTTACCCATTTGTTTCGCCACCATGACGACTAGTCAACTTCAAATTGATGAAATCATCGTCGTTTTACTTATAATTCAAAGATTTGTTTTTCTGCCTCGTTTTGGGCATGTATATTACTTTCCGTTGTAAAATAGATATTGTATAACAACTACAACTTTTAGCATTTGTGTACAGTTAGTGAACTGTTACCAGCGTACGGGCCAATCATTGTCGTTCACATTTGTAAAGTAATTTCGCCCACGAGTACTATCAGACCTCTCTCTGCTTGAGTTCGTTTATTTGGTGTACCGTCAAACGTGGTCAATAATGCGACAAACAAGACTTTAATTTGTAGAAAACGCTGCATTTAGACGAGCAGACAAAGTCGCCTAGCAGATTGGAAAATGACTAGTTGATAGGAGGATTTTGTTCTACTCTGTGCTAGATGAAGCCTATGTTTGGTTCATTTTATACACCAATAAAATACCCGATAACCATAGTGATATATTTCAATGCAGTGGTAACAATTCCCACGGCTGTAATAGAAAGAACTGTACTCGCAGCCGAAAAGGTCAAGGCCATGTCGAAATGGTCACGGTGACGACCGAAATGGTCACGGAGACTGCCGAAATAGTCAAGGTGGCAGCCGAAATGGTCATGGTGGTGGCCAAAATGATCAAGGTGGCGGCCGAAATGGACATGGTGGCGACCGAATTGATAATGGTGGCGGCCGAAATGGTCATGGTGGCGCTGGATTTGGATTGCAGGCAGGTTCATGCCGTACGTGTTCGCGTAGGGCCTACGACTGTGTATGCAAACAAACTCTCTCTTTTATCGTTGTGTATTTTAATCATCATTCGTTGCCTAATATTACACAATGTACACAGCAGCAACGACGACGACGCGGCGCTGCTGATTGTGTGGACAAGTTACATAAATAACGTGTTAATTTGTCGCGCTTCCTGTCGCGTGTCTTGCGCAGATAGTTGACTGTGAACATGTGTTCGACCGCTCGCACACTCGACTCACTGGTCGCTCACTTCCGTCGCCCCGCGTCGCCGCTCGCACACTCGACTCACTGGTCGCTCACTTCCGGCGCCCCGTGTTGCCAACGCTCGCCGTACAACACTCGGCCAAGTGACTGGCGTTCCGACCACGTCCTTAAGCCACATCGATCTTTCATTATATCGACTTCGTTACATCGATTGTTGCAATGCATTCATACGCTAACACACGGTGTACGAAATGACACGTTATTACCAGGGATTTAGCATGTAATTTTCCAATAAAAATATTCCATAATAACAGACTTTACCAGTTGTCGGTATTTATTTATGTTTTAACTGAAACTCCGGGACTAACTAGTATTTCTAATATCCTAGTGTTACATCAAATTGTACACCCCAATGCAATCGTTCGAGACCGTGGAGGAGTACCACATTCAGTGTACACTTTTTGCTTATGCCATAGGCCGCGTACGACTATTTGTATTACCCCGCCAACCGTCGATGACGATTACAGGGGGATTCAGATCGCAGACGTACCATTTTATATAGTTCCGTCGTCATCGCGCGCGCCATCTTGTACTCGACGACCGCATCATGACATAAACAAATAGGTATTGTTCAGTCTGAATTAGACAGGACCGATATGAAATCATAACTGCACTCCTGTATTGGACACACTACTGCCCTCCTGTATTGGACACACTACTGCCCTCCTGTATTGGACACACTACTGCCCTTCTGTATTGGATAGAGCACATTTGTGTGTGTGTGTAATATACGTGAAAGAGAAATTATCACTCACCTAATTTTCTTGTATTTCTTCCTGGAGGCCGGCCTTCGCTCGCTGCCTCGACAATCCCGCCCTCCCACCCCGCACACGAAGGTCGCCTCGACGCCCTTGTCCGAGGGCTGACTCTCAAACTCTATCTCCTCATCTTCCGACAGACTCCGGAATCCCTTCATCTGGATCACCGACTGCAACACCGCAATGCGTACCCCATGTAGTAAGTAGTTCACCAGAAACCATTACTCGGAATAATTTATTATAGTACCTTGGTCATTTGCTCCATGAGTCCGGACACGTGATGGATATCAACACACAGCTTAGATTTAAATGTAAGAGTTAAGATCAATTGAAAATTAAGAATTAATATTAATTGAAGATCGGCATATTATTCGTACAATACATACATTTCGTTTACGAAATAAAAGCATTAAGACAACCCTGTATTATACATGTGAAGATGCTTCTTAAAAACTAGCTTACTTTGTTTCAGTACCAATTATACGAGACAGAGATATTTTTGTTGTAAAACATGATGTTTTACAGAAACATTTGTTACAATAACAATAAAAAAATTATAAAACAAAAACTTTGTCAATGTATGTCTTAGTGTCTTGCTTGTGACGCTAAAAATATTCATCACGCTTACATTGTTGCGGTGTCAACGAAACTATCAATTTTAAATGGAGTTATTTTGTCCAAAAGACGTTAACACTAAGTCTTGTTGTATAAAACTACACCAATGGCGGTTTAGCTAATACATTATATGTTTACGGATTTAATAAATACTTTAAATCACAAACATTCGTGCCGACGACATTACATTATGGTATAGCATCGGTTTATTTCGATATTCCGGCGCAATTAAAGTGGTATTTGGCTCCCGGTAATTTTCACTTTCGCTTTAATATAACCTCCGATTTTTTTTTAATCAAAGCCGTTGAAGTATATTTATTTACTGCATTTAGACAAATATTATCGTTTTTTGGTTGCGTGCGCAAAACTGCCAAGCCACAAACCACGAACGATTTTTGGAAGGATGGCGCATCCTAATCATTGGCACATTTCCGCACATTATATTAAACATTCAGCTCACGTGAATTTAAAACGACCGCAGCGTTTGATGTTACAACATCTACAATGCGAATTCTGCGGCCGTTGTCCCGCGTGTCCCGACACTGCCCGAGGGATCCAATCACCCCCGACAAGGAAGCATATTCTCCCGAGTGTCGGTCGCTGGGGGGGAGGGGGATTTGCAATCGTGCTGAAGTAGTTCCGGCTGTGACTGAGTCATTCGTTTTATTTTCTCTAATAAAAAATTACACCTTTGGTCCACCTCCACATTTAGTGATAAGTTATGAAACGCATTATATAATTAACGTTTGTCGCTCTAGAAAGTGTGTATTCAAAGAAATACTTCCAACAACAATTAGGTGTTGGCAAATAAAAAGAAGTCTCGCGAGATTTCATTCGATTAATCCATGACCCCCCCCCCCCGTTAGTTTTCGGAGATGCACGATTAAAACTAAGCATATAGTGAAACTAACGCGCGTATTTCACACTTCCGACAACATTTGGTATCGGAACTAATAATTTCAGATTTAAAACTGACACGCACTAACTGTTTTACATGTGTATGTCGTGACATACCATCTGCACATTGGTATTGATTATGAGTTAAGTTTATCGACTAATATTCGGCGATATTATCCAAAATCAACGCGCCCACGACGTCACGTGATGTTACGGCTTTTATCACAAAATTTCATAATTATATTATTTTTATGGCATGTTATGTAACTATAGTGATACGTGTATTTAATATACACAAAATACGTGTTTAATGCATGTGTGTGCATTTTAAACAATGTTCCAAATATCCTAGACGAGTATTCAGTGGTTGACTTGGTCGTTATTCTGCGGGTTCCAGCGTACAACTTACTGCACCCAAGGACAGTGATAGATAGCGATACAGAATGATACTATATACACCCAAGGACAGTGATAGATAGCGATACAGAGTGATACTATTTTCGGGAAACATCGAAGAACACTTGTCATCGACGGAGATTTGCAAATACCGCACAATAAGGTGCCACGTGGTATCTTCAACCGGGCCTGTAAAAGTAACGATCGCTACGGTAGATACAGTTGCTGTATAATATACACTGGTATGTTTCGATTTGTTTGATCCCAGGTACCATTTTAATGGTCGGAATGAATATAGCGAAACCCGACCAACGTGCACCGCTTATGGCATCTGTTTAAATAAATTTGTGCAACCATAGAACCAACGCGGCCACGTTCTAACATGTCATCTTATTCCATTCAAGTTGGATGTGTAAAGACAGTTAACGGTGAGTAATTATTATATCACTTATATTTAATTAACGTTGCGCGACAAGTGGTAAGATGTATTCACTGAATCTGTTTCATCTGAGTTTCACTTTCAGTGTCGATTCTGGGATATATATATATATATATATATATATATATATATATATATATATATATATATATATATATATATATATATATATATATATATATATATATATATATATATATATATATATATATATATCTAAAGTGTATCATAATTAATCAGCTTTGATCAACTTTACCACCGTAAACCGAGTTGAATTTGAAAGAGAAAATGTTGAATGTCGCCTCATGATTTCGATGTTTAGTTATAATTTAGGCGAACGAGCATTTTTTTAACCATTCATGCATATTCTGTATTTTATATTATTAACACATTTTATGCCGAACGCATACCATTGTAAAAAAATAGCAGAACATTGTCGCACCTTAGAATGGAACCACTTTGTGCTTCGGACAACGTTCTTGAAGACGCCAAGTGTGGAATTTGGTTACGCGCATTAATCATCTTGTCTACATTTCCCAGAATTCACGCGGAAAGTGACACGATGTTTAGCGAAAACATGAACGCCACCTAGTGAGAATGATATGCATATTCCAAGTTGATTTTCTATAAGACAAAACTGTAGGACTTTAAACGAAATATCTTCAGTCGTTCAATAAAATGACGAACAGCAACACGTGGTCGTTTTCTTAAATCTGAATGAGGTCGGCCGGAACGTCGTAGACGAATTTGCGGAGAATCCGTCTTTTCCCATGTCCTTGGGTGACCCGCAGTCGCCGAACGAAATCCGCCCTGCCAGCATTCGGACACATGGTGCCTGGACCCGCTCTCGAGCCGCTCCAGCCGCCAACGATGCCGATAAGACGCTGACAGATTTACTACCGCTTCACAAGCTGTCGGCTCATCGACCGGGTGTGCCCGCCCGTGAGAACAACGCCGTCCAAGTAGTTGGACTGGTCGTATTCGATTGTACGCGTTACTGGTTACAACGTGTAGACGACAACGTGTAGACGGCCCACGTCAACGTTACTGGTTACAACGTGTAGACGACAACGTGTAGACGGCCCACGTCAACGTTACTGGTTACAACGTGTAGACGGTCCACGTTAACGACACTGGTATTACAATACACAATTATAATTGTTTTGGAGATTGCCAAAAACGTTTTATGGAACGTTTACATGATTTAGCTAATGCAATTAGATTTCGACGAAGGCAGATACATTGACGAAACAACAAGTTATCCAGAATTGCTTTTATTATCACAATATATATATATATATATATATATATATATATATATATATATATATATATATATATATATATATATATATATATATATATATATATAATGGAATATAGGAGGACTTTTAAGGATATATATATATATATATATATATATATAATATCCTTAAAGTCCTCCTACTATTTCCTTACCTTGTTTATGGAAATTAAGTGGAGGACTTTTAAGGATATATATATATATATATCCTAAAGTCCTCCTACTTAAGTTCCTTTTAACTTGTTTATGTATATATATAAGTATATAATTATGTATATACGTATATATATATATATGTATGTATGTATGTATGTATGTATGTATGTATGTATGTATATGTATGTATGTATGTATGTATGTATGTATGTATGTATGTATGTATGTATGTATGTATGTATGTATGTATGTATATATATATATATATATATATATATATATATATATATATATATATACAGGTATATATAATCATTCATTCACTAATTGTGCTTGTGTGTGGGTCATATACATTAGATAAACACATACACAAAAGTATGCATTGCAGTCGCGAGCTAACAAACCGGCATGTAATCCTCGTTTGTAGAAACTCTTCGTCGCAGCAAATATTCAGTTGGGAGATTTAAATAGCAGATATTTTCGCCTGAATCAATTAGGAGAATTCATCAATCATTCACACAAATTGATCCATCTAGATAATTTTTTGTCGTTGCGCAAGACGCGACCCCGCTTTACAAAGGTGTATTCCAGACGACGAAGTCACTAATGACACAACCCATAGTTATTTACATATTCATCAGAATGTCTTAAACACATTACAACTGTACTACATTCATATTTTACAGTACATAGACACATATTGATTAATTTAAAAAGAATGACAGGTATTAATTGTTTTACGTGTTGTTATATTATTACGTAGGTAGGTGGAGTGACCCGCAGTCCATTCCTTTTTACGTGTTGTTAAACTATTACGTAGGTAGGTGGAGTGACCCGCAGTCCATTCCTTTTTACGTGTTGTTATACTATTACGTAGGTAGGTGGAGTGACCCGCAGTCCACTCCTTTTTACGTGTTGTTATACTATTACGTAGGTAGGTGGAGTGACCCGCAGTCCATTCCTTTTTACGCGTTGTTATACTATTACGTAGGTAGGTGGAGTGACCCGCACTCCGTTCCGTTTTACGCGTTGTTATACTATTACGTAGGTAGGTGGAGTGACCCGCAGTCCGTTCCTTTTTACGCGTTGTTATACTATTACGTAGGTTGGTGGAGTGACCCGCAGTCCGTTCCTTTTTACGCGTTGTTATACTATTACGTAGGTAGGTGGAGTGACCCGCAGTCCATTCCTTTTTACGCGTTGTTATACTATTACGTAGGTTGGTGGAGTGACCCGCAGTCCGTTCCTTTTTACGTGTTGTTATACTATTAAGTAGGTTGGTCGAGTGACCCGCAGTCCGTTCCTTTTTACGTGTTGTTATACTATTAAGTAGGGTGGTGGAGTGACCCGCAGTCCGTTCCATTTTACGCTTTTTTATACTATTACGTAGGGTGGTGGAGTGACCCGCAGTCCGTTCATTTTTACGTGTTGTTATACTATTACGTAGGTTGGTGGAGTGACCCGCAGTCCGTTCATTTTTACGTGTTGTTATACTATTACGTAGGTTGGTGGAGTGACCCGCAGTCCGTTCCTTTTTACGTGTTGTTATACTATTACATAGTGTGGTGGAGTGACCCGCAGTCCGTTCATTTTTACGTGTTGTTATACTATTACGTAGGTTGGTGGAGTGACCCGCAGTCCGTTCCTTTTTACGTGTTGTTATACTATTACGTAGGTTGGTGGAGTGACCCGCAGTCCGTTCCTTTTTACGGATGAATGCAAACGCAATTATGGAAATATACCGCTGCCGAGGGCCCAGTGGAAACAAAACAATTAGCTGCAGCAGCCCACAACGCAACTGTTTAGCACACTCGGTCAATGCAGTTACTTTTTTGTTAACATGGCTAGACCAAGGACATACACTGACAGCCATATTTCATTTTCTTCATCTCACAAATATATCAGCACTGATAATATCGAACATAAATACATCGTTACAACGTACAATTTTTTAACGGTTTAACTGATTAGCAAATGCCAATATTTACAATATCGGTTCGTTATAAGTACAAGCATTGCTATTCTCGCAAGTAAATGTTCGTAATGTAGTATAACCGTAATATTAGACGAACGTTTAAACGGCTTAATGTCGTGCATGCATTCAAGTTATTTAAATGCGTCAAATATAGAACACAACGCCGACTCGACCGCGGCGTTGCGCAGATATCTCGCTGCCAATTGACTCCGCCGACCTTCGCGACCCACAACACCCGGGGGGGGGGTCTAGACCACCTGACCCCCGCACCGTGTCGCCACCGACGGCGATAAAAAGTACCGTAATGCAGAAATGGGGAATTCTTGGTGCTACATATCGATATCACGTAGTGCTGCGTTTTAAATAATGTTATCCATGTTTTGATTATGACAACACGTTAAAATGTGAGATTCGAGTTGACATCAAGAAAGTGTTATTCTGACGCCTTTGTTCAGCTGTTCGGAAATTAATTATCTAATTAGACGTTCAACCGTTGAGCCAAAAATAAAAAGTTTATTTACAAAGAAGTGTTTTGCTTAATAATGACAACAAAGCCTACTTCGAACAAATATTTATAACGATGACCAGGCCGACTACTACATACCAATTCTTAGTAATTTATTACAACATTTGTAACAGAGGTTCGCAAAATTTTGAAAAAATAATTGAATTGTTAAGCGGAACAGAAAATTAATAAAAAAAATAAGGTGTCATCAATCACTTCAATTGCACAGTTTGCTTTTTCCGTAATTCATCTTTCGGTAAATCATTTCTCAGTGGTTTCATCTGACTACACCATGAACTTATTTACTACAACGTATACGTGACTACATTTGATTACTCTAGCTAACAACCTCATGGAAGTAACGTTTGTAATGTAATGTTTTACTTAAAACTCTATGATGAACAGTTCTGGTGAGTCTTCGTGGAAAAGAAGACAATCACAATACACGTGTAGGTTGTGTTCCGGACACAGAATCACATTGATTTTGACCCGTAATTTGACATGTATTTCAGTTTAAAGCCGCATAAATCCGTATAAACAATTTTCGTTGGTTCACCCGTCATATTCCGATGGCGTTTTGTCATCTATCAAGTTGCGAAGTATATATACATCAAACAAAATCCGTTAGATTTCGTAGGATATCTGCCTAGCACCAAAACTATTTTAGGAGAAATATTGCATATTCGCTCTTACACCACTATAAGTATGCCACTCGGTATTATCCCTGTTTGATGAACACAGTGAAAAATGTATTTAATTACGGTTTTTCTATTTTAAGCAAATCCGTTATACGGCAGTATTCCTCCAAACGTCGAACATGGCGAGTCTGAGAGGCCTGTCTGTAGCACATCTGAGGCAGCCTCCCCGGAGTACCACCGCCGTGTCACCGCAGAGACGACGGGGCCGTAGTCAGCCACATCTGTTTATTGCATCAAGCGAGCCTAGGCCGAGCGTGACCAGTGTTCACAAAATCAAACAGTGTCAGTTGAAACTCATTTCGCGCCCGTCGGCCGTGGCTCCCGCTGGTGTCAAGTCATCGTGACCAAATTGTGTCAACACCGTGGCACAATTAGGCCAACATTGTGACCAAACTATGTCAATGTAGTTACACCTGTTGTAACAACGTGGCACGAATTAATGACGTGTATAAACTACGTACTGCTGCTGGTTGGCCTACGAAGAATATTTAAAACAATATATTGTCTATCGTAAATTCAAATTACCATGGTTGACCACAAATGTGAAACTACGAAGTTTTACATGAAACGTTCTGTCGACATATCTGAGACGCGCATGCTGCTGATTCAGCTGCGCGTGATCAAACGATCATCGTTTCATCTTTGTCGCGTGCAGTTAGCTGTGGTGACTTTACAACTGTCGGGGTATGCTAGTCAAACGATACGCAAATAAAACCTATCGTGACTCCAACGTAAATATTGTGGCTTTTCAACGTTTGATAACTAAGCAAACAGAACGGTTCCCTACCACCAGATGCCGGGTTTATCTACTGCCGCGACGCAGCAGTTCCTCGTTTCGAAAGCAAACTATTCACCGCACCTTCGAAGTTGTTTGGCTTATAAATGAGTCGATCGGTGACTCACTTCGAAGACGCCATCTGAGAAGGCATTGATCTTTGCGGTATCGCAGAAAGGAATATGTTATACTGTCGTACTTTGTGACTGTTTGATTATGGGGTGAAACGTGGTCGACCGGGTTTTCACTCAAAATTAATGAATTATTTCCTTTCCCAATAGCCATTATGTTGTCGATCGCGGTTGCATCAAAAATATGACTCAGCATAAACATGATACTTCTACGCACTTAAATCCGGTCACAACTTCGCACTTACGCACTTATATCCGACCACAATTCATACTGCACTAACTTTGCATGCATATTCACACCAATCATTTGAAAGACTATTATATTATGCCAGTAACGGCAGTTTCCCTGGATGAAAAACAGTGTGCTAATACAATACGAACACTCATCGGGAATGGACCAAGTTCTCGAGTAAACAATACAGTGAATGTATAAGTTAACAAGAAATTTGAACAAGCTCAGACGAGCAAAGGACTCGATATAGTCCAAGAACTTACTACGTCATATCCCCGCATAGGTAAACCTACTGCTTTGGAGAATAGGTCATTCCAAATAGGGGTGGGGCCACTTCGCGGGGATTGCACGTTGCCTAACTGGAGCGATGCGATTTAGCAGTATCAAGTAACTAGCTAGGAGTGCCCGCTTCGAAACGTCCCATAAATTACTTGCAAAACGTATTGCGTGCCCCACAACAAGGACGAGGCGCACTGGGTCGAACCCAGTAACCCGCGCGGTGTTTACAAAGACGTCCCTCCATCAAAATGGGACCG
Source organism: Lamellibrachia satsuma (assembly GCA_033239005.1). Classification (NCBI taxonomy): domain Eukaryota; kingdom Metazoa; phylum Annelida; class Polychaeta; order Sabellida; family Siboglinidae; genus Lamellibrachia; species Lamellibrachia satsuma. The sequence continues at coordinate 5,574,165 of BSQZ01000031.1, forward strand.
GGCGAGTTTAGCGCGTTCTGTCGTGACCTATGGCCTCTGACCCAGATGATACGCAGGTCAGCGAAGAAGCGCGAATGTTTGTGGTTTTCGTGACGAAACGCAAGCCGGTTGGCGGGCCCTTAGCGCGTGCATTCCCGTGTCAACTTGTCACCAGCGTCCACCACTCGGGTTTTGTGTCGCCGTTTCCTGTCTGTCAGTCGCCGAGTTCTTTGAGGTCGACGCGCCAGTCGCTTAGTGACGCCGGTTCAGGTCGGGTCAGTCTGGAGAAGGTTCCAAAAATTGCGCGATGTTTTTTTTTCATTCGCCGGCTCGGCGGCCAATTGTTGTCCATTAACTTGTCTACAGTCTTATTAAGGTCGCCAAAGTATATGAGCACGACAAGGTGTTTTCTTCGTTAAACTCACAGTAACCACACACTTAACAATCGCATTAAAATCGCCTCCGCAATTTTTTTTCACTCGTTTTAGATTAATTCCACGAAAACCACACGTCTTCCTAGTAACCACAGCGACATGCTAGCTCGTTTTTTAGCTTTCGTTAAATAATCAGACAAACTATTAAATTATTTTTCACCGAGCCCCGTCTAAATTAAATTAAATTTAGACGTGCAAAACGTTATTCACACTTCCGAAGGCCAGCCGATCAAATGATCATTTTCAAATTTCATTTTAACAAAAGTATGCACTTTTAAAATTAGATCGAACGCGCATATTACTTAAAATATTCACACACTACAAATTTTAACCTCAACGAACCTGATTCGCGATGGGCTAAATGAATTAAGGAAGAGCCTTTACGTAGGTACCTCAGTAACATTTAAGTAGGTACCTCAGTAACTTTTAAGTAGGTACCTCAGTAACCTTTAAATAGGTATCTCAGTAACCTTTAAGTAGGTATCTCAGTAACCTTTAAGTAGGTATATCAGTAATCTTTAATTCGGTTCTTTAATATTGCGAGAGGAATAAAGATAAAGCACGCTACCCAAATATTAGATTTATTTATGTGCGGTTTAGTGTTAGTGAATATAAGTTGTTTATTCTCGTTTCAGAAAATCATACACAAAATATAAACTTTTATAAAGATAACGGTAATATAAGTTCGTTAACATTATTATTATTGTCGAGTTTTAAGTCGATAATATCAGATGGTTTTAGAAAGCATCACAGATGTGGCATATCTCATGATGCATACATTTACATTTAGCAATTTTGTATGTTCGACTATAATAATGTTAACAGTAATATATAGAAACATAATATTAATGAAAGAGACAAGGTATAAAATATCCGGAAACAATAAGTTCAGCAAATTAAATAACCACAAAAACGAAATAAATTAATGCTGGTAATTTGTCTGGTCTGTCAATACTGTGGAATCGAGCGACTGAGCTGCCTATAGAAAGGAACCATTCCAAAGTATGACGAAACACCTCAATCAAACCGGGCTGCAGAGTTGACATTTATGAACTACGTGTTTTAAATGGAAGGCCCACGACGGCCCACGACGGCTCACGAAGGCCCCCGCAAATTGACCATTATTTTCCGTCCTGCTGACATTTCGTATTACTTTGTTCGCGCCCCTAAATAGTGCACGAGTTTGTGCGTGACTTGCTCGGCAATATTATGAACAATTGATTTGTCTCCCACTATTCCGTCCAAATGAATGTCCTGGCCAACTATGAACTTAAAACGACCAAAGGTTGTTGACCTGCACGGTTGACGATGCTCCTTAAAACTGTTTTACTTTCCTACCAATGATACGTGAAAGGGCTGTGACTATGTGACCCTGTGACCCTCTTATCTCCACACTCGTGATATGAACAGTTTGTCTGTAAACACGATATCTTACCAATATGTTATGTATATATATATATATATATATATATATATATATATATATATATATATATATATATATATATATATATAAACATATATATATATATATATAAATATATATATATATATATATATATATATATATATATATATATATAAACATATATATATATATATATATATATATATATATAAACATATATATAAACATATATATATATATATATAAACATATATATATATATATATATATATATATATATATATATATATATATATATATATATATATATATATATATATATATATATATGTTATATATATATATATATATATATATATATATATATATATATATATATATATATATATATATATATATGTTTTATATATATGTGCGCTTGTACCATTAATCACTCGACAGGAGTGATTAATGATTGGTTAATGGTACAAGCGCACGTTGTAGCTATTTCCGTCTTCTTCAGTAACACTTCCGTATGACATATAGCACACCGAACAATACTGCATATCCATGCAGCTACGTTCATGAAAGCGGCCGACGATGTCAGATCCGTCGCCATTCAAGCCTATCGGAGGAGCTATTGGCAAGATTTATGAAGGGATTCTGAAGAAAAAATAAGAGATTCTAGGGAAGCCGCACAGTGGAACGCCTAATATCGCGCACAAAACGAGGCGTCGGTTTCCAAATGTTTTCGCAAAGATCAAAGACAAGAATGGCGTAGCGTGGCAGAGCGGAACAGCTTGCAGCGTGGCAGAGCGGAACAGCTTGCAGCGTGGCAGAGCGGAACAGCTCGCAGCGTGGCAGAGCGGGACAGCTCGCAGCGTGGCAGAGCGGAACAGCTTGCAGCGTGGCAGAGCGGAACAGCTTGCAGCGTGGCAGAGCGGAACAGCTTGCAGCGTGGCAGAGCGGAACAGCTTGCAGCATGGCAGAGCGGAACAGCTTGCAGCGTGGCAGAGCGGAACAGCTTGCAGCGTGGCTGAGCGAAACAGCTTGCAGCGCTTTTCGAGTAGTTTTTGCGCTACTCAATCATCGTATACCCGTTCAACTTCACCCCGACCTTTCTCCCCGAAACGGCAGCGGAGACCAGCGACAGTAGCGGTGACACGAGTACTCAGTACAGCACAAGAATGGCCACGTGCCAGGAACTAACTCTGTCACAATAGCGATGATCGAAGTGGGTGGTTGCAACATCATGCTGGAGTGGATGACAGACTCCAGACTACCGGAGAGGAGCTGGTAGCATCCGACCACATTGGATGCAGAAAGGGAACACTTATTTTTTATTTTATAGTTGGCCTTCTCTTTGTTATTCGCCAACATGTTAAGTTATTTATATATGTCGATACATTAAACCATCTGGACTAGTTGTGGAATCATGCTTTTTCGTGTTTGATGACGCTGCCATGTTGGCAGACCTCGGGTGTCCACAGCCGCGTTAGACCCATGGGTTGACTCCGCTCTCTGGAGAAGTACATTAGACCCATGGGTTGACTCCGCTCTCTGGTGAAGTACATTAGACCCATGGGTTGTCTCCGCACATTCTCAGTTACATTATGTTTTAGTGATTGTTTAAAGCACGATTTGAGGTATTTATGACTTCTTCTGATTGACATGTGCATTTTTGTTAGTGCAATGAAATTTTTATATAAGTTTTAGATAATGGAACTATCGCATGATTTAATAAGCGAGTAGCTAATTAGTTATTTTTTTGTATTACTAACACTATTTTACGCTTCTATGTTGTTATTGTTGTTATTATTATTATTGTTAATATAAATGCCACTTCACTAATGTGAAGATGTATGGTCCCTGAGACTTGAGTCAATCGACTATTCATTCGCAGATGGTGTAATGTTTCGGCCATTGATTTTAGATTGATAACGAAATCGTAATAATCACCGCGACTCGTCGTTACTTTGGTAAAGACAAAACTCATACGCTGCGGACCAGCTCCGTCGCACAGTGGTTGAACAACCAATATAGACCCTGTCGACTCTTGGGTCTTCCTCGAGTCTGCCACCACCACGACAGAAATGAGCACTCAATGTGGAAAGTTAAACCCCTATAATATAATAATTGCATTATTTAGCTTCCGGTATAACCTATGTTCATCGTGGCAGCCATACTGGTGCTGAGAACATAGGACGGCAAACGATAGATATCACGTCGGCAACATCTACAAAGAGAATACTTTAATTCCTTCTCCCTTTGGGAACTGATCAATGATAACCAGCCCTAACTAGCAGACACCCACCCTGACTCGGAGGAATGGTGGTCTGCTCCTCAAAAGATGACACCTTACACAATCAAGCCATCGATTTCGCCAGCCACCGGCGCGATTATGCAAGACCGCTGGCCCGACTCTAGACGCGTCTACATCCCGTTGGCATGGCAACGCATTATGATGCCATCGTCTTTTCAACGATTGGGAGGAAGCAGACTCGTATTCCCTGGTCACGCGACAGCTGTGTTTCTGTCAACGGGTGATGACCTCACTGACCGCCTGTAGCAGTCGCAGTTGTTGTTGTACATTGCGCAATGTAGTCTAATATATACGTCAATCAATCAGATCCTGTTACCGTTGAGATGTTCGTTGTAACTCACAAACCGGTGGAACGAAACACCTGTTTACTTCTGACACAAGGTGGTCGGTCTCTAGTCGACACAAATTCACCATTACTAGCTAACGATGCACCCTCTTTTCCAAGCACTATTCGGCTCTTAAAATATGCAGTGCCATAAAACGTTTAAATATATAATTTTTTCAAAGCCTCAAATCACATGGACGACTGGCGAATATTTGAACAAAAACATCTTATTTTAATGCACAATTATAATCTCCGCTGCAGCAAAATTTAGCAAAACAATCGTGATGTTTTCCTGTGGCAACTTGAAAGGGCAAAAATGTTACAAAATTTAACGCTATCTTCGACTTTGTTGTGGTCAAAGTATTAGTTAACTACAATTAACATTTTTGTCGGAAAATTAATATTTTTGAGAGTCACATACATGGATTAAACTTATAATCCGTATTTTTGGAATACAATTAAATACAACATAGTTTATAATATTATGTCACTAACTTCAACATAGTGTTGGAATGTAATAAATATACATGTAGTCATATCATTACTACATCATATATTATTAATAATATATACTCTATAAGTAACTGCTATGACGTACTAAGCAATATTGGTAGGGATACTTATGACGTTGGCGATCGAGCGACGTCACGATGGGCAAATTACAACTCCATTGACAATCTTTGAATGAAAACAAAATGTATCGCGACAATCAGTCTTTCAAACTGGTAAATGACACTTGGACGCGTGGAACTGTATAACCGCACTCGAGAAGGTTATCAAATAATGATACAGTTTAAATGCTGTGGACTTTTTGCTATCAATGCTGCTGACTATTTTAACGAACACTTCGATTGCGCCTCGTGTGTTGTATTGTTGCGAGAACAGCCGGCTCATGCTGTCATAACTACGATTTATTACTGAAATGCCTCAGTTATTTATTTTGGTTTCAACACGCCGAATTTGGACAAATGTTAGTCACCTGCCACATGAACCGCAACACAATGGTATCTGTGTTGTAGTATAAATTAATTAAACTGTTTCAGAGCAACTAACGTATAGGAGGATACAGGGACCAACTAAACAGTTAGATGCGAACTGTTCCAGTTCCCATGCAGTGTCATTCTGTCGTGATTCGTAAATACAAATATTAATATTCCATACTCAAAGTGCCGATGACAGATTTCACTGACATTTTATAAACATTATTTTATCGACAATTTATAACATGTTTTTGCCAATTATGCTTTTACAAAATAATATCAATTATAACAAATACTTGATGGCTGAATGCTGCCTCTTTAGTAACCAGTGGTGATAGTTTACAATCACTAACATGGAACTAACATAGAATTGAAGCACAATCCCCCACTTACAGGATCAACCAATCGAACGCCTTGATGAGATTCATCATGGCTACATCCGGGCACTGTAACTCACCTGCATGTTTAATATCTACGGCCACGCAGCACAAGATAAAAACTGTACACGGCCACGGGTCAGAAACTGCTCGGATTATTCAAAACTTTGCATGGACATGAGACATTTAAATTTGATAACGCTTTGTTTACGACCGAGTTATATGTCCATGCCAAGTTTTAAATAATAATAATAATAATAATAATAATTCGTATGACTTGTTTCCAGACTTTACGTGGTCACCCCAAATAGACGCGGAATATAGCGTAAATAGTCATAGTGTCGTTTGTTAATGACAAAGTAAAAACATCGAGGTTTTCATTTCAACTGTCATTGAATGTCATTGAATCACACAATGCGCTACAGATACTGGAAGTGTTCTTATGGTCAAAGCAAACACATTTTGGTCTATCCTTTTCGACAGCGGATTTCTCACGCATTAGTACGAAACACTGTAGTAATATTGTAGTAATGTAATAACGACCTCTCGACCACACTTTAGCCTCTTTAGGACTTTCCACAATGTGGCTTAAGATTCCATCCAATCCTTTCGTACACTTTTGTTTCTTTTGTTGAATTAGGTTCTTTGAATCCATCAAAAACCACAGTTTGCGGTCGGTGTGAAAACAGCTATGGGAATAAACAGCCATTGGAATAAACAGCCATGGGAATACCAGTTGAAGAACAAGCTCAGTGAACAGCTATGGACCGCGTAGAGCTTTACCAAGGATCATCATATAATAATATTATATATCCCGCATAGAAAAAGCGCGACTGTTAGTAGGACACAGGATAACGATAATCCGGATTACGAAGATGCACGAAAACGTTAATCCCGATTGACCGAAGAGACCAATTCGACCACGGTTTTTCCAATACATAATCAAAAAACAATTAGCAAAGACTGCGACCGGTGTCCAAAAATGGACAATTTCCCGATAGTAACATATCCATCATTGTTCATCGTTCAGTGGTCAGTTTCACGTAGGTGGCTACTCTTCAGTTAGCCAGATATCCAATAGTAGCATCTCAAATTGTACACGAATGATGTACGCTACAGTGCGTTGTGACGGTAGCAGTCATGTAAACATGCTAACAAATATATGAAGTGTGACGTATGTATGACTTCTTGTGTTGAGATTTTATCGTTTTGATTAATGTTGGTCTTTTTTTGCCGTTTCGAATAAAGCTAATTCTTCATTGTTAAAAATTCCTCCGTGATAGGACATTTTATTACGTTATTGATACATATTTGATTAATAATGTTCTCATGCAATGTTTATGTTACACCATTATTTATTTCTGTCAGATCGAGCAGAGTCAATGTATACATGTATGCTCCCGTTGGCCGTTTCTTTCCGATATAGTTGTTCGACAGAGTCATTTCCAAGCCTCACAAACACACTGAATATGACATATTCGTACCCAGTAGAGTAACCTAATTGTGATATTATTTATTTAATAAACAGACAAAGAACATGGCTCAGTGTGTTCTGAATAAGAACACAATTCTGATTGCGTCATATATGTTCCTTAATTTTTTTCTCTCAAGACAAATCCCTGGGATTTCTGGGATTCCCAGAACCTGCCGACGCCACTGACAGAACAGCCAGCACGCGACAGCCTCGGCTTGACGTTTCCTATTTTTGGTTGACTTTTTTCAACTATTGTCGGACAAAGCAGCTAATTGCACGAACATTCAACCGAAGGACACCCAGTTCGTTAGTTCCATTCTATAGCCTTTTCGCATTATATGGTCAGCAAGCCTTTCTGAATAATTTAAATATATATGTATATATATTATGAATATATATATATATATATATATATATATATAATATATATATATATATATATATATATATATATATATATATATATATATATATATATATATATATATATATATATATATATCCACAATCCGGTTGCTGGAACTCGGAACTTTCATTGTTGAAAAACAGTTACAGTTAAATTTGTAACTGTGTGGACGACACTTCAGTCGACGGAGACACACGCCTCATGTTCTCTTTCTGAATGTTTCATATATGAACGTTTTCATCGTAATAAAGAACTATTAATGAGAATAACAAAGTTCCATGTTGAGATGATACGGCATAATAGCAACGCATTTTATTTTAATTGGAACTCAAGAAACGGCCAAGGAGAGCATATACATTAAACCTGGTCGATCTGGCAGAAATAAATAATTGTGTAATGTGAACATTACATAAGTCATTAGAACGCTGCATGATAATTTACATATTAACATTAGATATAGTTATGACGCAGTCACGCCGATGACGTCAATGTGAAGCGTCATCAGAATAGCCAAGCCAAGAGTTTTCTACAGCAACATTACTCAAAGTCTCGTTATAGTAAACACTTCTAAAATAAGCCATGTAATAACTACTTTGTAAATGTATCAAATTAGTCTAAGTCAATAATATATTTAGCTTGATTACATTTTCAATGTCAGTATGTTAGCGTTGAACTAAACGCAAGTATGTCTCCTTGAGGCATATTGCTGACTTTATCCAGGCTCGTCTGGATACAATGAAACGTTTACTGAGATGCAGCTGTATTTAGTACGTAGTATTGAAGGAGAAATGTCCAGGTGTATAAAATAAGGAAGATTCAACTGACCTGATGCACAAATACATCCTGATCGCCGTCGTTGGGGGTGATGAAACCGAACCCTTTGACGACGTTGAACCATTTACATTTGCCCAATCGTCGGCCTCCCGACCCTCCTAAAACATAATAAACAAAACATAATGAACACGTTGAACATAATGTATCACATTGAACATAATGAACGTAATGTAACACATTGAACATAATGTAACACAGACAATGCGTAATTACAAAAAGTTATAACACGACTGTTGTTATTAGCAAGGTGCGTTCCACTGGACGCAACACTGACGCAAAACCTGAAATGGCGAAACGAATTGTTTTGATTTCTTTTATAGGTACGTAGATTTTTAAGAGCGTCGGTATAAAAAATAAGGCCGTCGGTATAAAAAGATCACATCGGTATCAATATTTTAAAACAGTGACATATTAACACCTTCTCCGGAGTAATAATGCTCTGTCCAGAGCGCCAAGAAACTGTCTTTTTTTAATCCTAAAGAAAAAATAGCGACAGGACAGAGGACATTTTTCGAAGCTAAGAGAACTGGATAAAGTCTACAGCATTAAAAGAATCAAATAAGACAACGAATTCAAACGCTATTTTATTTACTAATTCCACATCAGATTGCAATTAACAACTCCACCAAGTCGGTGTTCCATCAAATGCAATTCATTCGGAGGCAGATTGCAGACCCCAGAGCGAAGAAGGAGAGGCCAAATGTCCGTCCAATAATTATGTACAGTTGTCATAATGATCATTATTACTCACGCATAAAACGTCTACTTATTTATCCTCCTTTAAAATAATTATGTAAAGTTGTCATAATGATCATTATTACTCACGCATAAAACGTCTACTTATTTATCCTCCTTTAAAATAATTATGTACAGTTGTCATAATGATCATTATTACTCACGCATAAAACGACGTCTACTTATTTATCCTCCTTTAAAATAATTATGTACAGTTGTCAAAATGATCATTATTACTCACGCATAAAACAACGTCTACTTATTTATCCTCCTTTAAAATAATTATGTACAGTTGTCAAAATGATCATTATTACTCACGCATAAAACGACGTCTACTTATTTATCCTCCTTTAAAATAATTATGTACAGTTGTCATAATGATCATTATTACTCACGCATAAAACGACGTCTACTTATTTATCCTCCTTTAAAATAATTATGTACAGTTGTCAAAATGATCATTATTACTCACGCATAAAACAACGTCTACTTATTTATCCTCCTTTAAAATAATTATGTACAGTTGTCAAAATGATCATTATTACTCACGCATAAAACGACGTCTACTTATTTATCCTCCTTTAAAATAATTATGTAAAGTTGTCATAATAATCATTATTACTCACGCATAAAACGACGTCTACTTATTTATTCTCCTTTAAAATAACATATAGAAAGTAATAAATAAACATGTACGTCGATACTCGCATATAATCGTTTGCGACACAGGGAATGTGGAATATAAAACAGTAAACGACAACTTTCAACAAACATATAAAACGGAGATAACGAATTTCGTTACAGCATGTCAGTTAGTCTTCGACAAAACATGCTATCTCCTCCTTGGCAATAACTTCTGTCAGTATTTGCCATGAAATCAATCACTAATCGCAGACAACGTTAATGACGCCAATAATTATAATGACGCGTCAAAACATTCAAATGACTTTTATTTTCACAAATTGTGGTTGTATTAATATAAACACCATTTCCAAATGATTAACTTTATTTCACAACAAAAGAAAAATATTTACTAGCATACACGCAATGTAGCGAAATTGCACTAGTTGGGTCGATTACATAAATGCTTTGGAATTACAAAACCAACGAACAATAATATTCGTTAAGTTGTGCAGTAAACAAAGAAAATAAGAACGTCAATTTTTGTTCAATTGTGCAGTTAAAATGTTTGATTATTCATAAGTTTCGAAACATGCATAATCTCGTAAAACAGAACACGGCTTCGGCCGGCTAGTGTGTCAAACCGACGTTAAACATTCTTTTTACTTCTAATTACACATACATCAAACACTGTTTTATAATAAGAATAATATAATAAGCAGCACTGGACGGTGTTAAACCAAACATAGCTATTGTAAATAGTAACTTTAATACCGCCAAAAATAACAAGTCGAGGCATCCGAGAATTTATGTCGTCAGTGGATAGCTGTCTTACGCATGCGCAACTGCGGCTTCCGTTGGCAGATCTTGCGCAATTCCATTACGGCATTGCATTGATAAAATGCTTCAATTAAATAAATGCACTTCGAATATTTTCTTCAGTATTAAATTAATACGGGTACACCGCGTTGAAACAGACACAAACAAATAATTATTGCATGTTCAATAACATATTTGTTTAACATATTTTTTGTATAGAACATCAATTCTTTGAGTATATGCGAGCCTTCAAATAAATTTGTAACGAAATTTTACAAAATGCGACACATTGTATATGAGCAATTGCAAGAACAAGTTATAAATTAAACATTTTCTTCTAGAACAGTGATCGACTTATAAAAGTCACGCAAACGAAAAAAAATCGTAATTTGTAAAGCACAATCGTATCCAAGTAAAACAGAACTTGATATTGGAAAGGACTGGGAACTAACAACTGTGCAATCAACCTCCACAACTAGATTTCCTGGCAAAACAATGTGTTCTGACATCGAAGTTAGCCAGCCTGCCAACTTAAAATGGACACTATGCATTCGGGTAAATGCCTATGAGCTGTATAGGAACGAATGAACTTGGTCTGCCTTCAATACTAAATGTCTTAAAACAGGACCAATTACGTATAAATCGATACAACGTGGCCCACAATCAAATGCCAGTCGGTTTTCGGGGAAATATCGACCAGAGACTGGTGACGCGTTGAAAGAATGTGCATAAACAGCGCTTCCTCTATACAAATCACACCACCCGATGATGAATCTATCTTTGCATTCCGATACTGTCTTCTTATCATATATATATATATATATATATATATATATATATATATATATATATATATATATATATATATATATATATATATATATATATATATATATATATATATATATATATATATATATATATATTAGTTACTTGTGGAATTGTGAAAAAAACTCGCAAGTAGACGTTTGTTCTTACAATGAAACCAGCATTTATAATGAAACGTAATTTTAAAACAATTTATTTTTAATATTGTATATCATAACAGGATTAAGAAACAAACAAGAAACGAACCAAATATGTTTAAAGGTTATAATGTTAAATAAAATGTATATGAAATGTTGTTTTAACATTTATATTCACTAAATGGCAAGTTGAAATCATATTTATATACACTTCAGCATTATGATAAGTTAGTATTACTATACATTGAAATAATTTTTCAACCAATTCATTAGTAATCCATGTTTGTTACTATCAACAGTTTACACAATTTCTATACGGTTTATTGATATTCCTAGAACGAATTTCTTACACAGAAACACACGAGACCGCACATTTAACGAATACAAACCCTGCACAGTATTGTTGAACGATAGAAACAAAAATAATTGGAAATATACTCTGCAAAGAAATATCTACCGATTGTTTTATATACATATATATTTTTTAACTTAGGCGAAAGTACGTATCGAAAGTGAAGTAGACTTGATAATGAGCGCTTCGTGTTCATAAGATTAATAACAGCAATTCAACAAATGATTATTCGTTGAAAAAGGCATCCATAATAATTACAGAACAATCAGCTTTATACTTTACATAATTGAGCAACTAACTGCTGCAAACACTGCGACAGACACATCAATCAGGACGGTACACACGATGATATTGTTAACCTTGCTAACTCCTATTAGCAACATCAAACGTCACACCAATCACAGAAGCCATTGTGATTGTATCAATGCGAGACTGAAAAGCTGCCTCAGGTAGATGAGAAACGATCGTTGCGCCAAGTCGTTTCTGAGATTATCACGAGAAACACTAAGTATAATTTGTAAGAGAATAAGTAAACGAAAAAATGGAAAATGTTTGATATCAGAGTCCTCGCAATTTCACATAAAAGTACATTTACTGCGCACTATTGCGCGCCTCAACGCGGATATCGTTGCAATAAAATACAATTTATTTAAAACTAAAAACGAAAATGCTGAAATGTTGTAGTAATAAAAAAAAACACGTGAATACATAGAACAAAAAACCATGTGAATATATACAAAAACTTACAATGTTTTACTTCGTTAATAATGACGTTTGTATCATCAGGCTAGATTGCACGACTCACACCTAAATGTAATTAATTATAATGTAAACATAATTTTAAGCACCTAAAAAACGGCTGTAGAATATAATGGAGTACATCTAATTTTTAAGCCAGAAACATAGTACTGATAATAAATGTCCATATATAAAGCTAAAATTGACATTGTGTTTTACTCGGATAATAATGATTTCTTTTCCAAGCGTTAAGTATAGCATATACACATAATGTCATACACTATATTGAAGATCAAATTACTTGCTAAAATCGTTTTTTTTATTTTATAAATGAAGTGTTCTACATAGATATAATTTTTAATCTTGCAATCTATTCTATTTTAAGACAATTAGTAACTGACAACTGACAACGATGACTGCACAATATAAAACATGAACAATTATCTAGAAAAACATGATAAAGGAAATACATTTTAAAATCTTAGATACTAGCACAAGTGTTTAGATACCTCTGTATTAGTACAATCCAATTCGGCGGGCTGGAGCGACTAAATTCTGCATAAAAAGCTTTACATATTGTGTACCTCAGTCCACTGGAAATATTACTATTTAAACAAACAAATGTGCAGCTTATTTTATGTGTGCATGGATAACATCGAGTCAAAGCTGGCTTGCAACGAGTGGTCTCCTGTAATGCCGCCACTGACTTCTCAGTGGTCAACCGGTCAGTTCCGACTGGTCAATAGCGATCCGGTCAACAACAAGCTCGTTAATTATCCGTATTCAAATAAAGCATCGGGTCCAGAAGCCCTGCTACGAAGTTCGATTTAACCACGATTGACGGCCGTTACGCGGCCTGTCCGACGACAGCAAACTGACCAGTGGTCGGTCAGCCGTGGTCGGGCCGCCGCTATCAGCGAGGTCACTGGTCGGTCGCCGCTGACTTGTTGACTCAAAACTGAATATAGGTCAGCAATGGCCGTCCGCAGGCGTAACAACGGATGGACATGAGCTGACCACTGTATAATGTCCGGTCTGTGCAGCGGACACGCAGTGACCACGCAGTGCAGGGTCCGACTGACCACGCGAGGTGTCCGTTGTTTCGGGAAGGGCGAAATACACATCGTCACAGAACATTTTTGTGTTATATTAAAACAGCGAATGTAAGGAATTCTACACACAACTTTCCCGTACACGGATTGTTAAAATCTGCTTTCCGTCTTCTTTAATATAATAATTATCATAGTATGAGTGTTGACCACACAAAAAGAACAATACCATTGGCGTTGTATTTAATATTTGCCTAAAGCGATTCAGTTGAGAGCAGCGTTAAGCAGCAACTTGTAGCCGAAGTGCTATAATAATTGTAAGCATTTTATGAACAAACATCGGAAGTTTCTTATTAGTTTAGGACAGTGTTGTTAGCACTCACTGACAAATACGCTCAAAGTTAGTGTTCAAACACGCATAGGAATCTGTATCCATATTTCCAGAAATATGATATACTTACTGAAAGGAAACATCTGAAATAATTGTATAAAAATTACAGCACTGTTACAAAACGAAGCGTTTTGTAAATCACCGTTCGCAAATAATTAACGAAAGCAACTGAATAAATTAGAAATTAAATAGTATATTATTCAACTGATGCACTGATTTATAAAGAAAACTGCAACACGATACATTTAAGTTTGTTGATTTTATAGTATAACGTTTATTCTGTTTCATGGTTTATAGGTTAACAAAAATAACAACCATTCACAGTTGACTTGTAGCCTTAATAATAATAATAATAATAATAAATAATAATATATATATATATATATATATATATATATATATATATATATATATATATATATATATATATATATATATATAATTATATGTAAATACATTATATATATATATATATATATATATATATATATATATATATATATATATATAAAATTCTAAATTAAAAAATAAACGAGACACTATACACACCAGAGAAACGTATATATTTCACTCTACTCTGTTTCAAATAATTTAAACGCTTATTGTATTACATTATACGCCGAAATCAAACGAATTCTGTCTAAAATACAGAATCTTTCTTTGTCAAGTGATTATAGGTTAAACACCGGTCGAATCAACCGATAAGATTTTTTTTAATTGCAAACGCACGACGAAATATCTGTCGTTTATTAACACAACATGAATATGTTTTATTTCGTGAAAAACCAAATACCGTGCATGTCGCCCTTTTTGTTTCAGTGACACGGTTATAGTAAAGACTATATATATATATATATATATATATATATATATATATATATATATATATATATATATATATATATATATAAGGTTAAGAATAAATAAAATACAAATAATTTTACATAAAAATACAAGTATATAAACACAGTATCTAAAAGTTTATGTAAAATTTCAGGTAGTGTTTAGAAAATATATATATATATATATATATATATATATATATATATATATATATATATATATATATATATATATATATATATATATATATATATATATATATATATATATATATACATACAAGTATATAAAATATATATATTATATATATATATATATAATTATATACATACTTGTATGTATGTATATATATAAATATATATATATAAATATATTTCTAGACACTACCTGAAATTTGACACTTTTAGATACTGTGTTTTGGTATTTGTATTTTTTATGTAAAATGAGCAACAAAAAGTTATTTTATATATATATATATATATATATAATTTGACATATTTAACTTTTAAATTCCATGCCATTATTCGGGTTAAGTGTGGTAGAATTAGTAAAGGAAATTGCATTTATTTGACTTGTCTAAGTAATTCTTTTCCCCACAATACTACGACACAAGTATTATGCTAAATTAAAAACGTTATTGTCGTATTTTTGTTGCGGTGAGAAGAATAATTTGTCGTACGAACCAAGTAAAACATTTCGCCAGGTATTTTTCTTACTATTGTGAGATGGCAGGAATGTCTGGACGTGGTACGTAAAATGTCAAATTGGCTGATAACATCTCGCCTAAGAAACGTCAACGGGTGAAATGAGATTTAATGAACGTCAGACAAAGTGCCTACATTATATATATATATATAGACTTCAGGACCTGAATACTATAGTTCAGGTAAAATGGATACAGTTTCACGGAAAATTGTTTGAACACAGATGTCGTCAACGCACACCTGGTTTCAAACAGGCTAAACCAGCGGATAAGGTTGCACTCTTTGGGCGGGGGAGTGGATGGGGGGTAGTGGGTGGGGGGGTAGTGGGTGAGGGGGGTAGTGGGGGGTGGGTGAGGGGGGACGGGGTGTAACTTGCATGTACACCTAAAATGCCGCTGCACATAGAGGCTTATTGATTAATGTAACTACATCCAAGTTTATGTAAATGCATATTTCACCACTGCCTGTATGACGTGATATCGATATAGCGTACATTCCATACACATGCGATCTTACGAACAGCCAGAGGTGCGAAGGGTCGCGAACAAAACTAATAAGACAAGTTTGTCGGCGGCTTTAGGTAGCGTTAGATACAGTCATCTCGGCATGGATACTAGATGTTTCACATACAAATTCTGATGGATGCCCCCAAAAAAGTTAAAATTAACTATTAATAATAATAACTGTATTCAGTTGCAATGGTACAAGCAATGTCTATCCAATTTACAATCATACTGATATGCAACTAAGGTAATCCTTGGGAAACCCTATTGGGTTGATAGCGGGATCACCCGTAGAGTATCAGCTTGCGTAAGTACAATTTCAGTAATAGGAAATAAGAAAATTCTTATGACATGATACCTAAAATTAAATAGAACAAGTTACTGAATAATTCATATATACCATTTGCTGATACTTACAGAGAACACGACAAACAGTAGAATATAATACTAGAGTAACGGTTGAATAGTCTACACTTATTGTCAAGTGACTATAAGTTAACACTGGTCGAATCAACCGATAATTTTTTTTTATTGCAAACGCACGACGAAATATCTGTTGTTTATTAACACAACATGTAATATGCTTTATTTCGTGAAAAACCAAACACCGTGCGTGTCACCCTTTTTGTTTCAGTGACACGGTTATAGTAAAGACTGCACGACGATTTTTATTGGCTGATTAATTAGCAAGCCAAAATGGACAGCACAGTCTGTGTGTGTGTTTATTGTAAATTGTTATTTTTTATTTCATCGTCAAATTGCGTATTTTTGAATATATAAGGATACGAAAGATCACATTAGTAACCTGTTTTGCATCGATATTATCGAAATGTCATAAAATACTAATACATGTCAGTGTCGCAATGTTCAGCTGTAAAATAGTCGTTGCACGAACTGGAAAATATGACGTCATTCATTAGGCGCGCGAGGAGGAGCAGTTCTTTTTGTTCCTGCAATTTTTAATTTCCCTTTATAAAATTGTTGTTTTTACAATGACAATTGAGGCATTTTAGCGTTACGAAAGATCACTTACAGCTCCTTACGGGGTAGCCAATAAAAATTGCCGTACATTCCCTAGTGATTGAGGTAGAAAGAAATCACTGGTAAAGCGACAATGTGTTGAATGCTTAAAACATTGAATATTGCATTATTGCGACTTCCCCGTAAATGCAGGGTCACATTGCGACTTCGCCGTGAACGCATGGTCACAACGATTCAAACCAATCTAAAAAAGTTAAAAACAAATTTGCGATAAAAAATTTAAGATACTTTTTATTACATATGTTGTGTTATGTCGTATCAACCGCGTTCATCGGCATTCTTTGATCGCACATTGACCGTCACTACGGGCTGGTGATCAAGAAACACGATCTGTCGTAGGCGTGGTCAGTGTACCGGCCGTTCTATGAAACCCAACCTTGTAATCAGTACACCAAAATTGTCAACCCGCAATACCATCACTGTTTGAGAGTCGAACAAGCTGACGCAAAACTGAATAGAAGACGAACTCAATGTCAATTCGGACTCTGAAGCAGCATTTGTGTAATCGATTTTTGAACTTTTGACCTAATTTTTTTATTTTTATGTTTACTCAATTAGGTGTTAACCCACACGCCCGTGGGTAGCTTGACTGTCCGAATGAATTCAGAATGGCTTCGTATTAACTCTTCCAACATATCTTATTGACCAAAAACGTACTCAGTGAATATGTAGAACGTGCACTGTACGTTGCTTAGTCTGCCATACATAATGGTATGTTGCAGTCTCATTTTTCAACGTGAAATGTTGTCGTTAACACCCAATCCACCTTCTTCTTAATCGTAAACACGTGTCTAGTCGAGGTGGCGGCAGTAATATATGTTAATACCTGTAATACTACTCTTTACACTACTGAACTTATGTATATTATTATACTATTTACAACATATAGCGATACATGCTATGATACTCTTTACAGCATAACGTAACTTATAACTATGCCTGTTATAATATTATCATATACAACTTGTAGCTTCACAACACTTTACATATGTATGATATAACACTATTTGCAACATACAGCAATGTACGTTGTAACACTCTTTAGAATATATAACTATGCATGTTATAATACTCTTCACAACAAATTACTTATGTATGTCATACTACCATTTACGGTGTCATTTGTTCCACCTCAGTTATATATAGCCTTAAGGCAGACAGTAAGCCAACCTAGTCAGCAACCTACCGTACTACAAATTCCACATTTTAGACTATTGGTGTTATCATACCTTTGTAATACTCTTCACAACAGTTTACTTGTGTATGTTTTAATACTCTTTACAACATATAGCAATACATGTTATAATACTATTTACAACATGTAACTATGATAGTTACAATATGATTTACAACATGTAGCTATACATCTTATAATACGCCAGATCACTATACCTGTTATAATACTCTTTACAACATATCACTGTACTTGTGATAATACTCTTTTCAACATGTAGTTATAATACTCTTTAGAGCAGATCACTATACTTGTTATAATAATATTAATAATATATAACCTTACATGTGATGTTACTATTTACAACATATGTCTTTATATGTTATGATGTTCTTTAATAAAACAGAAAACAATACTCTTTACAGCAGATCACTAGACTTGTATTAATAATATTTGTTGATGCAATTCCGAAAATGCCAAGTATCCATTCAATGGTTGTAAATATAAACTTATTATGACATGTATAGTTATATGTTGTATATAGTATCATAACATGTATAACTATGTGTTGTAAACAATATTCTAATATTTACACTTATATGTTGTAAATAGTATAGTGATCTGTTGTAAACAGCATTATAATTATATGGTACAAAGAGTATTATCAATTTATTACAGGTGCAGTTATATGATGCAAATATTATTATAACATGCATTGTTATATGTTGAAAAGAGTATTATAACAGGCATTACCATATAACATTATAAACACATATAAGTTATACGTTATAAATAGTATTATCACATCAATAGTCTAAAATGTGGAATTTGTAGTGCGGTAGACTGCTCACTGGGTTGGCTTACTGTCTGTCTTAAGGCTATAAATAACTGAGGTGGAGTAAATTACAGTAATACAGCTGGCGTAGGAGCGGCATAAAGAGTAGGAAGGAGCAAGAGACGCGCAAAGCCGACGATGAACACTTGCTGTGTGATTTTACACAGGTATGTCTTCGAATTAAGTGTCATGAAAGTCGCTTCTTCTGTGAAACATTATCTATCAAATTGTCAATATCTTGTGAAAATGTATAAACCATAAATCAAACGCCGAAAGTAAGTTAACTCAATTTCGTTTAACACCATTTCATTTCCATATCTTCTGTAACCCTCTGGCTGGGCTGACATGGCGCGTCCTGCACAACGCTGACCAGTGCCAAAGTGGGAAGATAAAGTTGTCACAATAAAGTCACTTCTCAGATACACTTAACCGGAAGTGACGTGTTTGACGGCGTGTCACAGTAAGTGGCAGCCTGACGACCATGGCGCGGCAACATTCCTTCAATAACTGACGAGCTATCAAGTAGCCTATGCATAAATCATCGTTAAACCAAAAATAAAATCACCGACACGGTTACACTGTTTTGAAAGTGAGAAACTGTCATTGTGTACATTATAAAAAGTAATTACTACATTTTAACAAAATTAATAAATAAAAACTTTGAGCAAGAAAATAATGATGAAAATAGTACGTTGTCGGTGCGCGCTGTATAATGAATACATAATTTCTTTGCTGGTGATGAAAATGTTATTGCATGTCTTCATAGTTCGTTTTTGCGTGTACATCATTTATATAATGCGTAGCTCGTTTGCCCCATGGATTCCAATGGTGTTCCACACACGACAATACATTCCACAGTGACAAAGGTACACATTAGACAGGATGCTCATGTATGGCCATCCGCGCACTGGTGACAGAATGTGGGTCACGAGAAACACTGACCACTGAAGACGACTCAAGCTGCAGTCAGTGTGATGACACCACTGGGCCGCGGTCACTTTGTGAATACAAACCCGGCCCGGAACGTGAGATGGTCAAGTGAGAATGGCGACATCCTGTGCTAATTTGCGACAGTTTGATGCGACACTTGGGTTGCCATTGCCGGCGGGTCGTCACTGGGTAGCTCGTAAGATGATGTCCTCTGTATATCACATTCGACCGACGGAGGCGACATTCGTGGAATGTTTATGATTATACGAGACAAGGATTCGAACCAAATATGGGCTAATGACCTTATATAGATCTTAGCAAATAATTCTGCTCTGGAACATTTTACACACTATGTACATATACGATTTTATACATAATTACAGAAAATACGTTGGCCCAGTTTCAGCAAAGGTTTAACAAGAAGTAGTTTAATTATTATTTAGAATTTTTATTCATAAAACATGTTGCAGCATAACCCAAATGTTAGTATGTAGATGGCACATATTAAGCTAACGTATTTCTTTGCGGGTAATTATTGTGGTGCACTGTTCTTTGGAAGCGCAATAGCAGCCTTGCCTAAGGTACCTTGTTCTCAACGAAATGTTGTCACAAAGTCGACGACGCCTAAACAATGCCACAAGAGCGAACAAAGACCAGCTTTCAACAACCATCTACAACTTTAGACGTCAAACGTGTTGAGTTATAATCAAGTCACTCTCATCATTATATAGTATATAGTGTTTAAAAAATTTATAATCATGACAATTAAAATTAGCTTTACGCCCTTTAGTGTTTGTATTTTCGTAGAAGTCGCAAGAATATTTCGACAAATCAGTTGCGAACATAACTTGTAGTAGCATTACAGTTTCGTCAAGTTGTTATACATTAATATAAATAATAAAAAAATGCCTAGTCGGTATATAATTGTAACGTTGTAACTTATAGGAGATAACGTAACTAATTACAGAGGGAGCTAAAATCGACTAACTTTCGGCGCGTTATCCATCAGTTGGTCCAAAATAACAAAATACAAACAAGATTGCCGGCTGTTGTTTATTATTTACACGCAGAATCAACAATTTACAGCATTCGATTTAGTAGGTTAGGGCTACAAAACAGCTTATATTTTCTTTAACTGCCGAGTCGTGAGCCTTTCTGATTTATTTGTTAACTAGGAAAATCTAAAATCTTACAAAGCAGTGCGACAGCCTTGTCGCAGTTAACCACTAATTTATTTATATTGGTTATTCCATTTTATTATTTTTACGTCTATGAAATATCTGAATCGCCTGTTACGTGTATTAATAATTTTTAGAACCAACTTTTCAATATGTAGCCTTAATATAACATAAAATGTGTCTTGCATTGATGAATGCAATATAAATTAGTTACCTTTTATTAAGTAATAATGTGTACCATACATGTTTTGGCCATATAATATCTCTACTGTGGCCATACCCGTTCAACAACTCCTGAATATACATTTCGTAACATTCAGAAAGCAACACAATTAAATTTGAATGTGTGCACCAACGATTCCGGAGAAAATATTAAAAGTTAACTAAAGAAGATTGTTTCTGTGAATTACATATTTTAATATTACTCTGAAATATATTTTATTATACAGCATAATTCTGTTAAATTGCAGTTTACAAAGGTGACGTAATGTAAATATATTTATTATGTTATGCACATTTTTTAACATCATCCATAAAGCACTGAACTGAAGTACATAATGTATATATTCCATTATTATTTGAACTGAAACTGTACAATAAAATGACAGCAAGAAGAATCAACCACTGCGCACGTCCAATGAGTGGAAGTTGTCACGGAGCGATGTTGACATATTACAAGGGAACCTGTAAGGGGGTCACATGTGTCGTGTGTGGTAAGTTGGTGACTGCCCGGACAACATGGGTATGTAGCCGGACGGAGTGTGACCACATAGGTCAAAAAAAGAAACCTACTAATCTATTTAGGGTCTGTCCAACTGTAGGCCGCCCGAGCCAAGCGGTCAGTTATAGTCCTCACCGAGTTAACGGCACGCCACTGTGTTGGGTAACTATGGAAAATATGTTTTTTAATATTGGTTAACAAAATAAATAAAGCGTCTTCAGCATATATTTTGTAGTATATGACATATTGTAACATGTATATAATACAATGTCATAATGTTATTGTAAAGTTGCAATGCTATATTGACTAACCAACAACACATTGAATATGTTACACAAAAATGTTGCTGATAATGTGACGTGCACATTATTAATTTATAAATAACTTATTAAATATTGTAATGGTATTAAAATATATAATGTATGCATAGTTGTAAACATAATCAACGTTTATATGATTATAAATCAATTAAAGCGTAGCATTTTTAATTGTGCTTAACTAGATAAAATTACAAACAGTACCATGCAAATAAACATAAACAATGCAACTTTAACTAAGTACATCGTATTCTGTGGTGTCTAAAATATTTACTGTGCAGTTGTATAGTGAATAAACTCATGCCATGATCATTAAACAAAAAAAAAATTCTTAAACAAACTGTCAGTTCTGCAGAGGCTCGGAGAAAGGAAACGATTGCAGCGCGTTGTAACGATTTTCCGCTAGATTGTATCAAGAAACTTGCAAGACAAAAAGCCAATTACTCGTTAGGTAATAACTGATGACATTGTCTGAACCTGAAGCAACCAATTAACTGCGCTCAACTGTTGTAACTAGGTCGGTAGAGAGAGGTAGAAAGCGGGTCTACCGACGGCTTCGCTGTCGCTGGCTCGGCGTTTAGGACTGGGTCACCGAAATAAGGTCAACGGCCCGGCTTTGACACGACCGAGTTTAAAAGACGGATTTACGAAAGCCAGACACGTGAAACACCACCGCAATCGTTAATTAATTAATTGTAATATATCGCCGAATGATTATAAACTTCACAAAAATCCTGCAGCAATTACAGGTGCTACTAGCATTGTTTTTGTATTAAGCAAAGCAATTTTAATTCTCAAAATGATACACGTTCAATAATTAATACCAGTGATACAGTAATTAAAATCAGTGATATCTTGCGTATATGCATGCTGCTAAAATGTGACTCAGTTCAGAAAGATGAAGTAAATCACTGACAGTTTTCCTGATTAAATATGTTACATGTGTCGGGCGCTTCATAAATTCAGGATTTTCATTCTAGTGGCTGGAATGATGTGCATATATTGACTCAGTAAATTATGTAATTAATAAAAACACAAAAACTTACTGCATTTCCGAAAAAGAGGTCACGTTTCGACAAAATGTTACCATAATATAGGCGCCGAGCGCGACTGGCCTTGAGACCGCCGGTGTCGTAGCGGTGAGGCATAAAGGTTTCGGTTAACTGCGCAGTTTGCAAGCGTCAAAAATTTCCCAAGCGACTCACGTATAAATGGCGAGATTCGGTGGTTATTTTCGAGCAACAAGGACGACATGAGATGACGCCGGGTGTAGAAGAAGTTAAGCTTGGCGGGCTGAAAGAGCAGCCAAGGCGCAGGCGTTATGATAAGCTCTTGGCGATCGAGTGTGGGTCATGCCAGTCAGTTTCCGTCGTCGGCGCTGCCAACAGAGCTAGCCGGCGGTTGTGACGGACTGACCAGTCCCGATGGACCATCGTCTTGACCATTTACTCACTGTCGGACATCGGGTGTGCGATGGCGGAATATTGCTGGGAATTACGGGCGAATGGTCGACGTGAAAATATGCTGGGTAACGGCAGCGTCGATAGAAGCCATGCATACGTACACTGGGAGACGGCGCTACGATGGAGCTGCGGCAAGTCAACACGGACCGCATGACGACGTTAAGCGGTCAAACTATGGCAGACGTAGTGGCGGGATGACCACCGGAATACACTCGGACATACGTGTGTGAGTTACAGCGACCAATCGACAAGAAAATAAAGAACAATGCATAGTAACCTGAGGCCATGTTAGCTCCGACGGGCGGCCGCAATTCGCCTCCTCCAATATCGCTCTGTGTTGGGCGGCTTGCAGAATGCGACCACCTAACCCGGCGTGCTTTAGCGGCCGCGATTCACCGTCCTGCTATCCCTGGGCTCCGACTCTGTCCGCCAACAAGTGTTGTTGTGTTCGCTGGCCGAAACAAGCGTTGGCCGCTCGCCCGGCGAGTTCATCCAGCGGCCACACGAGTAGGCCTCACAGTCACGTGACATTCAATTACATTGCCGCTTCGTGGTGCTAATTATAAATTCCGTCAATGACCAGCGCCAGGCGGCGACCAATCAGCGCGGCGCTCCGTCTGTCATGCGCTCAAATGGATGGCGTTTGAAAAGCGGCAATTTTGGCGACCCCCGCCACCGCCGTCAAGCAAATTTGACGACGAGCCACGCCCACTTAGCCGGCGTGGGATGTCACTCGGGGCGCGAGGTCTGCATAGGTAGGTGGCGTCTGTTTGTTTGTTCATTCGAGCGGGGGGGGGGTGTGACACCGGGCCGCCAAAAAACGGAGTCGTTTGAAGTTGATTGTCCCCAGTCTGTTCATTGGTCGTCACATTTCAGGCCCTGAATGGCAATCGGCGGGCGAAAGCCGCCGGTGACACACCGTTCATGTATCCATGGAAACCCCGAAACTGC
Source organism: Lamellibrachia satsuma (assembly GCA_033239005.1). Classification (NCBI taxonomy): domain Eukaryota; kingdom Metazoa; phylum Annelida; class Polychaeta; order Sabellida; family Siboglinidae; genus Lamellibrachia; species Lamellibrachia satsuma. The sequence goes on from BSQZ01000031.1 coordinate 5,599,014, forward strand.
TGTCAGGTCACCTCTGGGCGACCTCTTGATATATAAATCACGAATTCCGCAGATCATGAGTCAAGTACAATCTAACTAAATAATAAGAATTGACGGGACACTTTTATTTCCGCAATGTTCTATTCACTAGACCGTATGTTCGGTGTTGACAGGGTCAAAACTGAAGAACAATAAATACGGTTTCTAAAAAATGTTTTCTCAGTTTGTACGTTTAGGTAGTATTTATTTACTTAAAGGTGTTTAATCAATTCGATTTTTTTGTAGTCTCATTTCAAATTAATTTTGCGAAAAACCAAACCTACCTAGTATCCACTGCAACATGCCAGCTCGTTTGTGCAACTTTTGCGTGTATTCTTTGTGTGAAATCATCAGACAAACTATTAAATTAGTTAATGCTTGTACAAGCATTAACTGAAGTGAAAATCGAAATGCTGAAAAATCACGAACATGATCAGCATTGACCCACACAGTGTTTACCATTTTGGATATACACTATTTTGATCCTTACCAGATCTAACGACTAAAGTTAATTATTTCGATGATTTGAAAAAATATATACTTTTTATTAACTCGACTGCGGATGTTACCTAAACTATTCATACACTACATATTTGGACACGAATGAACCGGACTTGTGATAGGCTAAATCAGTTGAGGAAGTAGTTTTAAGACGGTAGCGACAGACAGGAAGACCACTGATGAGGTGGAGTGACCAGATCAGAAGTTATACAGGGCTCCCCTGTTGACAGGAGAGCGGTGTGCAGTACACAGAGCAGGATAGTGGGGTGCAACCTCCATGAGGACAGGGGGGTGCAACCTCTCAGAGAACAGCGAGGGGTTCAACCCCCCGGAGGACAGCGAGGAGTGCGACCTCCCGGAGGACAGCGAGGGTGCAACCTTCCGGAGAACAGCGAGGGATGCAACCTCCCGGAGGACAGCGAGGGGTGCAACCTCCCGGAGGACAGCGAGGATGCAACCTCCTAGAGAGAGGACAGCGAGGGGTGCAACCTCGCAGAGGACAGCGAGGGGTGCATCCTCCCAGGGGACAGCGAGGGTCCGACCTCCCGGAGAACAGCGAGGGGTCCGACCTCCCGGAAAATGGCGAGGGGTCAGTGTGGCATGTTTTTAAGTCAAGTAAATCAAATCAATGACAAATTCATAATGATTTTTTTAATGTAAAGGTAACGCGATGTACGTCTAATTTGTTGAACACGGACACCATTTGAATTGTGATGATTTGTCCAAGAAAAGCATATTTCATTGCCAATGACTTACTACCAACGTGTAATAATTACACCGTACCAACATGTTATCTAATTGCGCGATGTCATCCTAATTATTACACATTTAAATGTGTCACCGAAATAAATTATTTTAATAGGTACTATGCTTTAAGAAAGCTGATAAACGCTAACTGAACGAATGTAGTGTTACGGCAAGCAACGTTGTATCTGAGACCCGTGCTAGGTCGTGTGTATGTCAAGTGGAGACGATCCCTTGGATTGAGATTGTCCCGTAGAAAGTAACTGTTGGCATCCTGCCAATCACGGGCATTGACGAATGACTTGTTGGCGCCCTGCCAATCATGGACCTTGACAAATGACTCGTAGGCGCCGCCTTCTTCTCTAGCGCGGAAGTCATCGTTGGTCCTCCGATAGCAGGGTGCAGCTATGTTTATAGTTACATGACTTATCAGTGCATTTGTTGTAATAGAAACAGGACAGTGGTTGTTATTAAAGTGCTATATTTTATGGAATTACTAATGTTCAGAACAATAATTATGTAAATGTGTAGGGTACACGTGCGCGTCGGTCAGACGGCATACTTTTATTTACATTTACTTTTTATAATAAAACCAATCAGCAGGCGAGTCGATTGGAAGTACAACTATGTTAATAAATTATCTTATGCTGTTTATATATTATATAAACTTTCTGTTACAGTTTAATGTACAGTTTGGTTTACGTTGTCTTAGTAATGAACACGAATTTACGACATCATTAAACGTAATACAATCGTTTGTCACAGTATGTAGGCTTACAGTGGTATTTAAAAACTGGCCACTGTGTCCAGTGTGTCCACTATGTGTCGCCACTTTGACCTAGCTAGCCGGTCAGTTGATCGATTGGCAACCAGTGAACATAGATAGTCGCATAGATAATCGCGTCGCACTCATACTCTTATAATACTGTTATAATACTCTTATACCTCTAATGCAGTTTCTTCTTTCCGAGATGAAATAGCTTTTTTATTCCTCTGGAAGAAACGTCATTTTCAGTGCATTTTTGTAGTGTCAAGCACAACCTGGAGCGTCTTCTGTAAGCAGTCATGGCTTTTTATAAGTTACATGTAGGGCTAATTTAATCCTCAATTCATATTTAGCTCGTATTAACACTTGGGTTAGATGTCCATTCGCGTAACGTAATTTTCTTTCATATTATAGTAATGGCAGTATTGTTTTTTATATTGTACCTGTATTAAAAATACAACTACATTATTTAATTTAAAGCTGCATTTCTAAGTTTATTCTCTCTTATTTCTTCAGGAATAAATTGGAAGAAACTCCTTTCAGTTCTTTACAGACAGCTAAAAGGAAATGGGTTTCCATTACAAGAAACCAAACCCTTTAAATTATGTATAGCATAAACTTGTATCGGTGTTGAACTTTATAATTTCTATTTGATATTTAATTACATAAATTACTGTCTCTGTAATATGTATTATAAAAAGCAGCACATTAAGTTTTAGGTGATTCACTTTAACCAATAATATTGTTCGATCATGAATGTTTATTACACTTATATAGTGTAGTATTGTGTGACTTTAATGTGAGTAATAATTCACACAGTAGAATGAGTGGATTGTGAAAAAGGTATATGTTTACGAGGTGTTTCCGTGTCGCACTGCCACATCCTTGCCATTTCTCAACGATATACAGCTCATGTGCATAAGTATAGGATGGGTATTTTGCTAGTAATAACAATCAATAATTATGCTCCCAGCTCACAGTTTGCCTCAACACAACGTCCTTTACGCAGTGATATTGGTTCACAATATGTGAACAATACTATACACTCGACATCTGAAGTGTACACAGTATAAACACAGAATGTGCCTAATTTGTTAACAGCCAGTATTAGTCCACTTAGACATAATTTAACACGGACAGCTGATTACGCTTAGTACAATCTATAGAAGCATCAACGCTTCACATTTCCTTCAAACTTATCAACCAAGTAAGTTGGTCAGCGCTAACTTCGTACAGGCCTACTTGTTGCTATGGTAACTCGTCACTTGCTACTGCGACGGGATACAATTTTAGTTCCGGTTTCATGGCATTAGGATGAAGTGGCAATTATTTTGAGACGGTACAAACGGTTGGCAATCTTACTACCTGTGAAATAATTGTTTAATATGGATATATGACTATATATATATATATATATATATATATATATATATATATATATATATATATATATATATATATATATATATATATATATATATATATATATATATATATATATATATATATATATAGGATACGTCACTTATGCCCAGATTAACATGAGGACTACGTCACTTGTGCCCAGATTAACATGTCTAGTGGACGGCTGACTACATTATGTACGTGTTGTTTTGGACGCTATTTGACGGGAAGCATCTTGATAGTTGATTTTTTTTAGAAAAATAACAGACGTTGACGAATGTTGTCAATAAAAGAATAGATTATGAACATATATGTTGTCGATGAAAGAATATATATTAACATAGATGTTGTCGATGAAAGAATAGATATCAACATAGATGCTTTTCAGAATATTAAAACTGTAAATTTGCGAACAGCATTAGAAAGAACGTTTTGTCGCCAGAGCGAAAATAAACAGTGATTTGGCCCCTGCTACTGGGTAAATTCAATGCTTAATTCAGAATCATTGCAATTACAAGCATAGTGGCAATGATTCTGAATTAAGCATTGAATTTACTGATCTACAGAAGTAAACTGATCAACAGAACAATTATTTGTGGCCACGCCAGAAGAACTGTCTCGGTAATAAGATCCCAACATTGCAAATACTACAACCAAAAGTAACTGGTATCAAACACCAAATCACTTCGGTTATTACTCACCAGGAACAAAATATTAAGGGGTGTACCCCGCGACTGGAGGCAGCTAAGTGCTCAGTGAGCATTGGGGTCGACAACTCCTGGGTTTATGTTCGTAACGCCCCTCGGTCGCTGACCCAATTGCGATAGGGTAAGAAAATTGCGCGCGCAGTCTGTCAGAAACCACGCAGTGGCATATTTAGGGGGAGGGCGTTGGGTCATGCCCCCATTTGGTTTTGGAATAACAATGTTTTCGTGAGTAACCTATACAGAGGCACGGCAAAGTAATTGGTGACTAAGCTTAGCCCCCATTTGGTGCCCATTCCGAACTCCGAAATACGCCACAGCCAGAAACAGTGCACATGTGTCGTAACTTTGCCTTGTGCCAGAAACGCTTGCATTTTGGATCCAAACAATGTAAACACGAATGTCCCGGTCAAAGGATACGCATTGAAGGAATGCTCCCCAACTCAAGTTATTGACACTAGGCTTGGGTGGTGGTAAGACGCTCCGCTCCCTTGAGGGGACATCGTATGAGAGAAATAATCCTTTGGGTATATATCGTCTATGCGCTATGAATTATAATTATATTTCGTTATATTTTTTACATTTAATGTGCTGAATTGTTGACGTATCTAGCCTCGGAAAAACGTTGTAGTTATTTTAGCGGACGGAGGTTCCTATCGTAGCGTAAGAGGCCCACCCATGGGGTAAGACGTCCACCCATGGGGTAAGAGGCCCACCCATGGGGTAAGACGTCCACACATGGGGTAAGAGGCCCACCCATTGGGTAAGACGTGCAATATTTGCAATATTATAATTTCTTCATTTGAATATTGTTTTTCACATATCGCCCGCAACCGATACATTTATACCACTGCTATAATCGCATTAGCCTATTGCATGCATTTACTTATGTTGTATCACTGTGCATGGTCGCACCTTGGTATGGACGATTATGTTTAATTATGAAGCTCAAATAGCTTACCGCTTATTTTGCTTCTGCTGCAACCTTATTCTAATTAGATGGACACGATGATATGCGACTCCATCTGGCTATCTCAACATTCTTATTTTCGAGCCTTATGGCTAGATGAAGGGGTAGCAATTTATTGCATAGGGGCGTCTTACCTTAGTCTACCCTACCGCTAAAATAGGTTCGCGATTCATCGAACTTGTCACCAATTTTAAAGACACATGTCGTGACACTAACATAGTTCTAAGGCTACATTTATATTGTTGCATTTATTGCGTATATGATGGCTGAAGTGAACCGAATTATATCCGATGAATTACTTCAACATTTACCAAAGTTTAAGTAAAATTATCTAAACTGTCTAAACATGTAATGACGGATTATAACCTCCCTCGGGTCAGGGGCAGTCTTCACAATTATTTTTTTTATCAACTATTTGATCGCTTGATGGTGGAACAACGGCTTATTATTTGGCGTTTGCCGCTAGCGGTAAGAACGGTTGGTCCATTATTTGTATTTTCGCAGTAATCGCAAGAAATGTTGTGAACTGGCGATGGATGCAAATCAACGGAGAATGACGAATGTAATATTCACCTATAAGAATTACTGAAAAATAAGCAATTGCAACTACAATAAAACTATCACGCCAGTGGTTTAGTAAGAATACCTTGTTGAACACACAACTTCTTAATTTCATGTGCGGCGCCTGTAGCCTGGCAATATTAGTTCATCAAATAAAATGCTTCCAACGGCCCCTCGATTTCGGTCGAAAACACTTAATGCGTCTAACCGGAAGTCGATTTCTTAGAAATGCCAGGCGCTTATTGGTCACCCAATAAACATGTTAGGCTCCAGAAAACAGAGATTTTAACCAGATTCTCCCACCTTTAGAACACATTCTGAGAAAACAGTAGCGTGATATTCTTGATTATAATTGCAAATGGTTTGTTTTTGTTAAACTGTTTAGCCCCCACACCATGACTTTTGTTTAGCCCCCACACCAGGACTCTTGTTTAGCCCCCACACCATGACTTTTGTTTAGCCCCCACACCATGACTTTTGTTTAGCTTTAATGTTTTCAGCAGTTTGATATGCATCTACTATTTCAACTGTTAAAAAATGTACGCATTAAATTGGCAATTCGTCGATTTTGCCAATTGCAAACGCCTATTCGTTTGTATAACACCTATTTAGCCAAGGCTGCATTTGCGTCGGCCAGACTGGATACTTACCCATGCATTTTCCAAGTTATATAGCACTATTGTATTTCCTCAAAAAACGAACAAAACGAAAATCCGTAAGAAGGAAACGTTCCGATTACACTTTCAGGTTTATAACTATTCAAGGAATATTTGCGGATATCTCTACATGTCTGGCCTTCATATCGACTGTAAGAATCCACTGACAGAGCTTGATAAGGGCGGGGCAGTCATCGGGGAATGAATGAATGAATGAATGCATGGATGGATGGATGAATGAATGAATAGGGTTTCCTTGAACTGTTTTACCAAAGACATACTGTCCTGCCTACCAGTTGACTACTTTCAGTAGAATAATCAAATTAAAAATAGCACAGCGCATAGACGCAGTTGTCGGACATCTCCAATTTCCTCTTGGATCAACGGTCAAATTCGAAGAGAAAACCAATATAGTTTTAGAAGGCAAGCGTCAGCACAGTAGACAACTACAATATGGAGGCCGATGGCAGTAAGGCAAATTACTTCCGGTTCAAGGGCCGTGGTTTGATATGGACCACTAGCCAAGGTTTCATATTGATCGAGTTGTTCCAGACAACGAAGCCGCTCGTTTGTGTAGAAAGAATACGCAGTAGTATAATTCATTGCAACAACAAACATGGCATAATTACATCGTGTTTGATTAAGTCTAGTAAAACCTGGGGTTTTGCTGTGATTGCAGTATCTTTTATCTGTGATTGCAGTATATTTTATCTGTGATTGCAGTAATCTTTGGTGCAAATGTCCATGTGCGCGCTAGTTTGTTAGCACGACATTTCATACCCCGACACTTTGAATTATCAGAGTAGAGTTCGGCGCTATAGGAGGCGTCAACTCAAGGTGCAAGCGAGGTGCAAGGAGGGGTTCTAGTGGGAAGCAAGCGAGGTGCAAGGAGGGGTTCTAGTGGGAAGCAAGCGAGGTGCAAGGAGGGGTTCTAGTGGGAAGCAAGCGAGGTGCAAGCAGGGGTTCTAGTGGGAAGCAAGCGAGGTGCAAGCAGGGGTTCTAGAGGGAAGCAAGCGAGGTGCAAGCAGGGGTTCTAGTGGGAAGCAAGCGAGGTGCAAGCAGGGGTTCTAGTGGGAAGCAAGCGAGGATGCAAATGGGTTTCAATAGAATTATTGATTCGAGCGAACTCCCGAACTTGGGGGATAGGCCTGAGTTGATGTATTCCTTCAAAGAGTACAATTATTGTAAAGGTATTGTTGTTATTATTAGCATGCTTATTATTATTGTTATTATTATTATTATTATTACAAATGAATGCTTTTGACTTTTCGATCTTTAACCCAACGAAGATCAACTTTTACGGCCCGGTGAGTCGACTCATTGACGCGGTCCGCTTACATCGCTCGGACGTCCTGGGCGGGACGGCGACATCGGACCCCGCATCCAAGGCGACGATTGTGGGAATTCTCCCCTGGAGCCGCGGTGTCGGAGCGACCAGCGGCGACGGACGACGACACTGGAATCAATCATGTTGTCGCCGGCCCTGTCGACCAACTCTCGCCAATTACACGCCGTCGCCAGCTCTCTTCTCTCTTCTCTCTTCCTCCCGGTCGCCGTCGCCAGCTTTCTTATGTCGACGCGCTGAAAATGTATACCGCCCAGATCGCGACCGGATGTAATCGAACTCGTATGAACGGGGGAAGGTGGCGGTGGCGGGGGAAGGTGGCGGTGGCGGGGGTGACGGGGGCGTACGAAATGCCGCCAGCGATGGTTACGAAGTCGACCAGGCTCGTCAACGAATGGTGGTGACGTCTATCGGTATTCAGCTAACTAACCATTACAACTGGGCGCGTGTGTTATCTGCGACATTGATTACATACTTACAGTAATCATGACGTGTTATGTACAATCCGTAAACATGGCTGATTCGTTGACAAATATTCGTCGAATCAAGAAAACATTGATACCAATCTCACATTTCAGTTCGCTGAGCATTCGGGTGATTCCCCGTAGCGTTGATCAGAAAAAAACGAGGGACTATGCGCATACGGGTGCAGTTATCGACCTCGGTTAACTTGTTTTTTTATCTCCCCCGTCTGCCAGCCAAATAGTTCGTAGCGCACCATAACATTGTTAAACAGAAGCATGTCCCTTTCTACATTTTATGGAAGAGCGGCACCAAGAGTTTAGTCCCGTTCTGTTGTCCAAATTACGGTCCTGATGATGCTTTTTTAATTATTAATAATATGTTATAAAACACCATTGTTCAGTTTGACTGCATAAAAAATTATCTACGGCAAATCTTAAACACTAAAAATTACATATGTTTCATTGTTGGGTTTGTTAACCCGGCAAAATTGTTCGGAATCGATTACTGGTTTGTAATGTTGATGTTTTAATAGTTTTTGTTTTCACCTGTGTGCAGTGTGTATCTTTAAAGCTATATAGTCATAGCAGAATTATCCAAAATATACAACCTCCAAGTATCCACCGATAACCTTCATATGCGCACTAGTAGGTTTTGGATATCCTTATTGTTATATTGTAATGGTTTACATTATTTAATAATAGTAATAATAATAATTAACTTCCATGGAGCCTATATCCTCAGGAACCTGAGCTCAGAGTCGCAACAAAACAGAATCATTAAGCATAATCATGAACAAGGACGCGCATAGTCATTATCAGAACGAGGGACCAGCGACTATGTATGGTGGAAATGCAATTTGGAATAAATGTATTCAGTTTTTTCGGAAGGTAACTATAGTTTCAGATGTTTTCCAAGTGATGGGGAGTTCATTACATACCCTAGGCACAGCGACAGAGAAAACCCAAGTTAAGTTTAGTTTTAGGAACAGTTGTTGTCAAATGGTGCTCTGATCTGTCTAGGGATATTTGAAAGATGCAGGAGACTAGCCAAGTAGGTGGTTGTTGTGTAGATAGAACACGATATGTAAGAGTGGACAGTTTAAAATTGATCAGATAAGTAACAGGAAGCCAGTGCAACTGTCTAAGTCGTGGCAGTGATGATGACAAACGAGGCGCTAGCTCGTTTACGCAACTTTTATATGTAGTGAATCATCATATAAATTATAAGATTACTAAGTGTTTAGTCAAACATTAATTGAAGTGAAAATAGAAGTGCTGAAAACTCACGAATTTCACTCTTGGTGAAATTTCGTAACTTTGTCATGTGATCGGCTAGATGATGGAAGTCACGCACAGTGTTTACCATTTTGGATATCTATTATTCGTAGCCTTACCAGACCTAACGACTATTCAATTCTTTCGATGATTTGAAAAAAAATATATATATAGGCATTTTATTTATTAAATCGAAATTTTTTCTTTAAACATAAGCGACCAACTATCTTACGACCATATGCTGTGTTACGACTAAACGCGCGTTGTTGTCATCAAATTATGACATGCACAATTCTATTATAAACAAACCAATGATGGCGTTCCGCTTTCCGGTCGTGACAACAAATATGGATGTCTCGCAGTACTGGCTCGCTGAAGCGTATGATTCCGGCCAACAGACAAACGAGACGCCTTCGACAGTGACGAGCCGTATGCAACAGCGCAAGGTCTGGTCGCGAAGCATAAAGGGACGTGTTGGGACATCTGCGTTCTATTCTGTTGTCGAGCAGAAACACTATGGGTGACTTTAACTAGCCGATTGACATCGCAAAATTGTGACGTAAATCTGATTCGGGCAGAAACATATTTCCCGTACGTTAGCTAATGATATATAAACAAGCGTATTATTTAGTGTACGACGCTTATTTCGAAATGTGCTAATGTTTCATAAACATACTTTAGCGCGAGTTTATAGGCAAATGTTGGCCAATATCTTAAAAAGACCACAGCTGTGATTACCTTACGTTTAGCTTTGATATATTTTACTAATTTTGCGACCAGTGCCGTTTGATACACTCAGTGTGTGTACACAAAGTGCGCTGCCAGGCTGCATATCTTATAGGACTCCTGTAATGCACACATAATAATGATAGGGAGCCTGCGTTGACGCCTATGTTATGAATTCCTGATTTTACGGGAGGGACCCATGCAGTGCTGACTAGGGACCCATGCAGTGCTGACTATTTACCAGACGTACCACTCCTTAGTGAGCAACGCTGTTTGAAGTGATTATTAAGCCGACACATACACTTACCCTCGATACTTTGGCGTTTTAGCTTAACCTGATACCGTCCTGGCGATGGTTCGATCATTGTTTTGCCGTTATATCACTGTACCGCCGTTAGATCCCTGTATCGCAGTCAGACCACTGTATCGCTGTCAGATCACTATATCGCCATCAAATGACTTGCCCCATCAGATCATTTGCGCCAGCATACTACCTTTCATGCAGATCATTTGCACCTTAAGATCACTTTCGCATTCGGATCACTTGTGCTGTCATATCAGTTTAGCATTCCGCTCGCTTTCGCATTTACACCACTTTCGCGCTCGGATCATGTTTTCCGTCAGATCACTTTTGTTTCAGATAAACGTCGGCTTCAGCTTACATGGCTCTGGTTGTCAAATGGCCTAAGATGGCCGTCTCTAATTACCACGGAATGTTGCTGATAATCCCGCACTGTTACAGCGTCATGAAGTCGGTCCCCTGGTACGTTGGTTACTTCCCTGTAGAGGTGATCCAAACCGCAATTGATAGCCGTCAGCACTGTGGGATCGATAATACTCTGTGACACACATCGACTTTGTTAGTTCGTGTCTAAGTGATTGGAGAAGTGAGAAAATGTGTTGTAATTTTCGTGTAGTACTTGTGGCAGCGTTAGAATGAAAAGATTTTGTTGCCATTTCGTACAGTACGTGTAGCAGCCTTTGACGGAGGATAAATGTTGTCGTCGTTTTAAGTAAGTACTTGAAGCAGCCTTCGACGAGAAAAAATGTTGTTGTCAGTTCGTGTAGTGTGTGTAGGAGCCTTTGACGGGAAGACATATTGTTGCCATTTCTTGTAGTACGTATAGCAGCCTTCGACTGGAAGAAATGTTTTCGTCATTTCGTGTAGTACTTGTGGTAGCCTTCGACCGGAAGAAATGTTGTCGTCATTTCGTGTAGTATTTGCGGCAGCTTTCGACTGGAAGAAATGCTGTCGTCATTTCATATAATACGTGTAGTAGCCTTTCGGGGAAGAAATGTTGTGGTAATTTTGTATAGAACTTGTAACAGTCATTGAGGGAGAAATGTTGTCATTTCTTGTAATGCGTGTAGCAGCCTTCAATGTGGAGACATGTTGTTATCTCATCGTATAACACGTGTTTTTATAGTTACTACTCGCGGGTTAATGACGCCTGTTCAACTCTGCGCACTTGTGGCAATAAACCGCCACGTAGCTTGCAGTGCACAACCGCCGTGTGACATTATTCTTACACAGCACCGGCGGACGATTCATGATTAAACCTCATTTCTCACTGATACTACTCCTTGTGTAAGGCAGTTCAACGACTGTTGTCCGCGTGGTGCCGTGTCCGCCCTCCCTCTATCACCGCGTGGTGCCGTGTCCGCCCTCCCTCTATCACCGCGTGGTGCCGTGTCCGCCCTCCCTCTATCATTGTCACCGCGTGGTGCCGTGTCCGCCCTCCCTCTATCACCGCGTGGTGCCGTGTCCGCCCTCCCTCTATCACCGCGTGGTGCCGTGTCCGCCCTCCCTCTATCACCGCGTGGTGCCGTGTCCGCCCTCCCTCTATCACCGCGTGGTGCCGTGTCCGCCCTCCCTCTATCACCGCGTGGTGCCGTGTCCGCCCTCCCTCTATCACCGCGTGGTGCCGTGTCCGCCCTCCCTCTATCACCGCGTGGTGCCGTGTCCGCCCTCCCTCTATCATTGTCACCAGTTGGTTGTTTATTCGTAAAGTAGTGAAGCAAACATACGATGCCATTCATGTATTTTGGGACTTTATTGCCACTGCACGGCGCTGCCCTGCCTCACCCACAGTGCATGTGTACTCAGATGTTAGTTCTGAGGAGCGTACAGGAAGAGGAACAACGCGGCTGTGATGGGAGGACTGCGTGAAAAGATATTAATGCCTTGACAACGTCGATGATGTCCAATTTTTTATTTATTTAATACTTATGAATATTTTTATTCTATCTTTGATCTTTACCGTACGTAAGCTACCTTAGCAAGTGTGTAGAATTGTCATAGGATATTTGATAGGATTTTTTGGATACAATTCTGTAGAATTGATAACATTTCTATATAAATTTTATAGCATATTCTAGAGGATTTCTATAGAGACAATTTGATAGAATTCAAAAGAAAATATTCCATACATTTTTTTAGAATATTCTATAGATTTTTTTAATACAATATTGCATAGAATGGAATTTTTTTAATATAATTAATAAAATATTCTAAAATTCAATTAATGTTATAGATTCTGGAGTATTCCATATTTTTTTTATACACAGTTCTACCATACTCTACTGTACATTTATATAATTGTTATAAAATTATATAAATTGTTTTGCTAAGGGCTTACCGATCAGCTTACCGAATTTAGTATTTTAGCCTTGATTCAAAGTTGCAATTTGCATGAAATGTTACAAGGGTGGCGCCTGTCTTGCTGTGGTACATCAGTCACCGCGCATGTCGGTGTATACAAACACACTAGACTTAATAAACAAACTAAACCGGACCAGCGAAGGATGCACTAGGCCTAGTTCTCGTTGGCACTATGTTTATATTTATATATGATGTAAGATGTTATCACAATGGTAGTGCAATACACGTGCACTATTACACCACAACGACAACGTGTACTTCGTGTCGGAAATTATGATGTTAGTTCGTCAACAAAGCGTAACGCGCACGCCGGCGGGGCGATATATGCCGCGTCACAACGAGCAAGTGTTCACTGACACGCGCTTAAGCGACACAGTATGACTTCGCTTCACGCGACATTCCTGCCTCGTAGCGGCGCGCATCGGCCTAGTACTTACTACGACACGAAGGCGTCGTTACACGCAACAGGGCAAGATATCTGTTCACAGGGCGTCTCCACGTGCTGGACATATCTGATCACGAACAAAGGCTGGCGACGGAAATAAACAAAATGTATACGCAGATACAGGGATGGGAAGCCGAGACACTGAATATAACAATATCAGCATCGAACAGACACCTTGATGATAAAGAAAAATAAGCCAAAGTTCTAGGTCACGTGATGAGAAAGAGAAATCTAGAACATCTTGTAACAACGGGAAAGACTGGGGAAAGAAAGAGTCCGGCAAAGGTTTTAAATCCTTGATGGGCTAGCAGCCTGGCTAGGAAAGAACACAACGCAACTATCAAGAGACACCCGTGATCACGGGAAATGGAGGGTCATGATCGCCTACGCCTGCAACAGACACGGCACCTGATGATGATGTCAAGACGTTACAAAGTCCAACATGTGCAGCCAAAAGACAAGGATAACCAAAGAACGTCACGTTGAAGAAGTTGCAGAGTAAAGTAACTGCAGTTAATATCTGAACGAAAATGCGCCGAAAAACACATCGGTATTACAGCGACAATTTCGAAGACAAATACATTGACGATAAAGTGGCTATGTTAGTTGGTAGAGCGCAATGATTTATTTTCTAATTAACACGCGTTGGGCCGGTTCATGTAAACGTTCGTCTATGGTGGAACAAGTAAAGTGAGCCGTGACGTACCTCCCAGAGGAGTCATCTCGTTCCGCTCCTGCTTCATGTGGCCAGCCCGCCGCTGCAGGCGCCGTCTGGCATCGTAGCGTCAACTCTCGGCTGGACACCGTCGACGATCCACCACTCCTCGCAACTGGTCAACAACGACTTGTCGCCCCGAAATAAATACTTTTGCTGGCGGACGCAGCGACCCGCGCCCAGTGGCCCTGCGGAGGTGAAACAAAATCACCTGAGAACGACACCACCAGACACACACCGTATCTGTGGCAGATGTGGCTCGGGGAATCGACCGCGTCCGCGATTTGACCACGTGTTGCGATCGCAATGGCAACAAAGTCGGCGATTGGCCGGCGAGCGCGCGTTCGTTACACCGACTTTTTTCCCGCGCGGTTTTCAGTCAACAGGGTCTGTGACGTGTGGCGGTCACGTTATTTGTCTGTTCTCATTGATCGGCGATGCTTTCAGCCGCTGCAACTGTCGGTGTAGTGGCCCAGATGCGCGCCGCTGCGAGCTCGGAATCCGGCGTGAAACGTTAGACCCGTCGCCTGCCGCCGTCACAGCCAGTGGGTGCCCGCTCGCAGCCGTCACCCAGATCCCTTATCTTTTACCCTAGCAAAAGACCCACCATTACAATGCTGCTCGACTTTTTTTTCCTCGGCGACGATTACCAACCGTCAACATCTGACAACGTCAGTATATATTGCCCTCCGACAGGTTAACGTAGACGACGACAAACCACGCGCAAACGTCCGTCCACTTTCCTTGACATCTTTCACCAGTCGTCGCCTAATGCAAACAAATCTCTTATTTTGCGGGTTTCTTGTTTGTTCCGCGGGCCCTAGCCGGCGAACGCACTGACGTCAGGCGAGAAAACATCTCAGCACGATTCTTTGTGAAAACGCCCGTAGCGAAAATGCTCAAGAGAAGCCGGATGCGAAGCGTGCGAAAACTAACCCGACCCAGATCCACTCGTTATTTACTGTTTACACTCGTACGCACACACGGAACGCCCACTCACGTTGTGACTCTCAGCTTGCGTGCGTGCGTGCAGGTAACCGTCACGAAAACAACAGTTAGTTCGTTCGTTCGCCACCCCCAGACACGTTAACACTCGCACGCACGCACGCACGCACACACACACACGCACGCACAATCTGATACTTGTGACAGGTAGTACTTGGGTGCTAATGGTTGTCCATACACCTAGTACGAGCTACTGACTGTGAAGCTCCAGCCCCTGCAGTTACTCGACATCTGTCTTCCTAGCACCTGACGTAGGCCCTGTGGGGAGAAAGCAGGGAATATTACCTTCACATACGACACTTAAGGCGGGTGTTCTTTCTATCCGGTGGCCCTGTCATGGGACTAATAACTTCGACACAGGGGTTAACGTGGACTCATGTGTGACAACAGTTACAATGTGAAATATGCCCACCAGTTAACGAAAGTTCGTTAACAACTGCGGTCAATATGTAACATTTTCGTCAAAAAAATTATAACAACGCATATTATCAAAATTAACATTACTCAAAGAATTAGCTTGTTTCCAGAACTAGAATTGAACTATTGGTGTGTAAGTGGCAAGATTTTTATCATTATATCTGAAGAAAGAATTCTCCCGCCTTCAAGCGATAATTATCAATACGTAATGTACACGGCGAGAACCACCGCTGGAGGCGCTAGTAATGATCTACTGGGCGTGGTCTCGCGACCTTGGACAAGAACCAGGCTGCTTGCTGTACCCGCGGGCCGCGTGTTGGCAGGTACGGGCCGCGCCGTATGCGTAGGCGGAGGACCGGGCATCCATTCGGCACGCCCGTTACGATTAGGGCATGGGGTGATCATTCGGTAAACTCATGTCAGTTAGGGCATGGGGGTAATCATTCGGTAAGCCCATGACAATTAAGGCATGTGGCTATCATTTCTTACAATATCATTGAAAACCAGGGCATAGGGCGATCATTCGGCACGCCCGTGAAAGCCGGGAGGTACGATTCAGCACCCTCGTAACGGTCGGGGCATTGGGGTGATCATTCGGTACAAGACCCA
>BSQZ01000031.1:5620000-5745000 GCA_033239005.1 Lamellibrachia satsuma
TCATACAGCCAATGTACAATATCGTTCATACAGCCAATGTATAATGTCGTTCATACAACCAATGTATAATGTTGTTTAACAAGGTTTAACAAGATTTAAAAGATTGCCATCCAAGACAAATGACCAGATGGCAAGTGGACAAGGAAGCCATTGGTTTATCGAGAGTCATCTATGTGTAACCCGCCCTCCTGAGATGTGTGTCAACCTTGTTTTTATACATATTCATGCTGCTAGCAGTTACACAATCTATAGATAATTATTTTTTCCATTAATTTATTGTCCTCTGTGAGAACGAGTACTTCCTCGTCCTTTACTAATTTACTCAATATCCTGTAGTTCTACTATATTTGTTGAGCGAAAAAAGTATTTCTATCAATATTTTCATACCCATTCAATATCTTAAAAACTTCAATTTGATCTCATATTAACTTCATTGTCTCTAGGATTGTTAAGCCACATTCTTTTTTGTTCATACAAGATATGTTTAATGTTGTTCACATTGTATGATGTCCATATTGTATGATGTTCATATATCCAATGTGTGTTGTTCATATAGCTGATGCATGATGTTGTTTATAAGTCGAATATGTGTTGCTGTTCACATAGCCAATGTATGATATTGGTCATATATCCAATGCGTGTTGTTGTTCACATAGCCAATGTATGATGTCATATAGCCAGTGTATAATGTTATTCATATAGGAAATATAACATGTTATATAGCCACCTCGTAATGTATTGTTCTGTGACTTGCGACTTTGACGCACATTTTGATGTAGTTGTTGAGTATATATTTAGTCTGAAATAAAATATTTCCCACTTGTCTGCACAGTTTGTGTTGAGTGTGACACACGTATGTAGTCGGACATCACATATGTCCTCTGAACAGTGACATCGGCAGGTAGAATAGCTGGAGATTGGGGCAGCGACTTCCAGGGTTTGCAAACTGAAGAGAAACAAACTATGCGGGCCGTTTCCAGTCAGTACAAGTAGAGGATAACCAACGTTTAAAACAAACCTAAACACAACAAAGGAAACATCGCGTTTCCTTTTCCACCAGGTAGTCACAAGCAGGCATTATCGCGACACGCGTGCACGCGTACACACACGCACGAACGCACACACGCACGCGACACACACCCACCCGCATGCACCACGCGCACTCACATGCACGCACTCTCACGCACGCTCACAAAAAAACGCACACGTACTCACACGCCCTCCCGCACGCCCTCCCGCACGCCCTCCCGCACGCCCTCCCGCACGCCCTCACGCACGCACGCACGCACGCACGCACGCACGCACGCACGCACACACACACACACACGATACGCGTGATAGGCAGTACTTGTGTACTAATACTCAACGTGATAAATGAGACCATACCCAATTAACCCAAACAAGTGCTGTTCTCCGAATATGACCGTTTGCTTTCTGTTACGTAACTATGCTTTAGGGAAACCGATAAACAACTTTGGCGGTTGTGAAATTTCCATAAACAACAACGTTGATAGCGTGAAGAGGCAAAAAAACGTGTTTCGCCGGGTTACGTCGGTGCTTTGTTGTTGAAGTTCGTGTGATAACTAGCTTAACGGACATCTACCGGAAAATGGCTGACCACAATGGGCTCCAGGTCGATTTCATAAACTGCGGCGTCATCCGGTGCAATTGGTAGTTATTCGGAGATTAGGGGTGGTGTATTAGTGGTGATGGTTTTACTATCATCCATCCGAACAAGCATGGAATAAAACTGTGTCCCCGTTGCTGCATGTCAAATCTTTGTGGCAGCCCACACTGGTGATATTACGCAAACATTGGCGTCTGACCTTGAAGAAATCATGAATAGACGGAACGCTGTGTTCAATAAGTATCATCTTCAGCTGAACGTGTAGAACACGGAAATCATGATGATTGGAAGAGTGCACCATAATCAAAACATCAGCATCAGCTGAATGAAATGACACCCTTCAAACGCACAGGCAGCAGTGATAACGTGGATGGCAGTAGCGCGGTGATCAGAGCGTCCGCCTGCCAGTCGAGAAGACCGGTGTTCGAATCCATTTCAAAACGTGTTCTTCTCTTTGATAGTGAATATTTGACATTGGCTAAGATACTTGAAAATCGAATCACTGCAGTAGACATGAAAGTCAAAGGAGTTATAATCTCTACAGGAAAAGCAAGGTCACACCATTTGTAGAAGTGATCACAATAAATAAATGACATGGTCGTGTGATGAAAAGAGAAGATGATTATATCCTAAAGGTGGCACTGAGCATGAAGTTGACCGAAAGGCCTCTAGGGTCAACAATATCAGTAGCCACCTTGAAGAAAATAACACTAGCCTCAACGAAATTGTAAGAACAGAACGGTATTATACAAGACCCGTACACAATGGAGGAGATTGGTATACTGCAAGGAGTTTCAGTGTCACTTCAGTTCCTAACTGGTGTAGTGAGCAGGGTAATCATGTGGGATTTTGGTCACCAGTGATTGATAGGTAAGGACCAATTACCACCGATCTGACAACTACTTCCGGTCTAGTGATTGATAGGTCATGACCCATCACGGCTGATCTGCTGCATGTCGCCGATCCTCCGGGAGACATATGTACACATACTTACTCAGAACCAACGATCGCATCTACTGAGAACTTGAAAGTTGGACCAGATACTAACCAACAGTCTCAGCTACTCAGAAAAAATTGCAGCTATTCAGAACACATAACCAACAGTTACAGCTACTGGGACAACCAGTCGCAACTCCTGCTGCGTACAACCAACTGTCACAATTACTTGAAACCAACGGTCAGAGTTATGTTAGTTACTTAGAACCAAGTCAAAGCTGCCAAGAGAAGCCAACTATCATAAATACACAGTCACAGTTATCAAAGACCAACTGTTTGCGACTCCGAAACAACTGTCACAGCTACGAAAGACCAAATGTCACAGTTGCCAAAGATCAACTGTCACAGTTACCCAGAACCAACTGTAATAGCTTCCAAGAACCAACTGTCACAACTACTCAGAACCAAAGGTCACAGCTACTCAGAACCAAGGGTCACAGCTACTCATAACCAACTGCTACCGCTGTCACGGCTACACGTAAACAACATCTACCAAGAACGAACTGTCACAGCTACACATAACCTACAGTCACAGCTACACAGAACCAACTACCGCAGATACACATAATCAACTGTCACTGCTACCAAGAACCGATTATCACAGCTACACATAACCAACTTTCACGGCTACACTGAACCAACAGTCATAACTACACATAACCAACTGTCATTGCTGCCAAGAACCAACTGTTACAGTTACACAGAACTAACTGTCACTGCTGCCATGAACCAACTGTTACAGTTACGCAGAACTAACTATCATTGCTGCCAAGAACCAACTGTTACAGTTACACAGAACTAACTGTCACTGCTGCCAAGAACCAACTGTTACAGTTACACAGAACTAACTGTCATTGCTGCCAAGAACCAACTGTTACAGTTACACAGAACTAACTGTCACTGCTGCCAAGAACCAACTGTTACAATAACACAGAACTAACTGTTACTGCTGCCAAGAACCAACTGTTACAATTACACATAACTAACTGTCACTGCTGCCAAGAACCAACTGTTACAGTTACACAGAACTAACTGTCACAGCAACACAGAACCACCTGTTACAATTACACAGAACTAACTGTCACTGCTGCCATGAACCAACTGTTACAGTTACGCAGAACTAACTGTCATTGCTGCCAAGAACCAACTGTTACAGTTACACAGAACTAACTGTCACTGCTGCCAAGAACCAACTGTTACAGTTACACAGAAGTAACTGTCATTGCTGCCAAGAACCAACTGTTACAGATACACATAACTAACTGTCACTGCTGCCAAGAACCAACTGTTACACTTACACAGAACTAACTGTCATTGCTGCCAAGTACCAACTGTTACAATTACACAGAACTAACTGTCACTGCTGCCAATAACCAACTGTTACAGTTACACAGAACTAACTGTCATTGCTGCAATGAACCAACTGTTACAATTACACAGAACTAACTGTCACTGCTGCCAAGAACCAACTGTTACAGTTACACAGAACTAACTGTCATAGCAGCACAGAACCAACTGCCACAGCCACTCAGAACCAAGTGTCACATCTACTAAGAACCAACAGTCACAGCAACACAGAACCAACCGTCACGACAGCAAAGAACCAACCGTCACGGCTATCAAGAATTAACTGCCACAGCTACCGAGAACCAACTCTCACAGCTACGCAGAACGACCTATCACGGCCTAAAGAACCAACTGTTACATTGACCAAAAACCAACTCTCTTGTTCTGTCAGATACTGTCACACTGACCAAGAACCAACTGTCATAGCTGCACAGAACCAACTATCACAGCTACACAGAACCAACTGTCACAGTTACACTGAACCAACTATCACAGCTACACAGAACCAGTGTCCCCTCTCCATCGATATCTCGTCACGCCGCCGCCAAGTATATGGAATCTTTAAGTCCACTTTGAACATCAATCATCGCCCATGCACAGATGTCTTGACAAAAAGTAGCGTCGCAAACAAACCGTCCCCATATGATGCGACAAACATCGGGTATTTTCATCTTTTGTCACCCGCTCGCGCCGTTGACGAGTTGTTTTTGTGAAAGGATGTGTTTGAGTACACGGTGAAGACACAACACCATCTGCCGAAACCACAACTTCCCTTAGTTTCTATGGGCACTGGTCAGCCGCCCGCCAGGGGCGCTGTTGCGGTTTTCGTTTGACATGCGCATAAATGTGGCGGCGTACGCGCGCGTAATCGAAAAGTGACGCCGATACAATACAAAACAATACCTGCGGTTTAGATGTTGTTAAATGTGACACCGGCATCGTTAACCAGATGGCCGGATGTCGTATCCATTCCAAACATCACATGCTGTCAGTTTACCTCCGACCACCCACGCACAAATAGCCGTTGATCCAGAGATGGAGAGATTCGCTGAAGACGCAAAGGTACTAATTACTAATTAGACATCGGCTGGATTTGCGGGTTGAAATGATTGATGAAATCTTGCACGATTTCTCTCTCGTCTAGAAACATGTTGCCCGTTACGAAACATGTTGCCCTTTTTCACAGTAAAAGTGCCCCTTGGAATATTGCCCAGTAACTTGTTCTTGTATGGAAATGTGCTGCTTTTTCACCTGGGACGCTGCCTCCAGTGAGTTACTCTTTCATCAACGAAAGGAAATTACCTTTTTATGGAAAATTGTATCCTTTGTGACCCCGAAAAGTGCCTTTTGGACATCGGGCACCAGTAATTTGTTCTCATATTGAATAATTTGCCATTTTTGAGAAGGGAAGGTACCCTTCTGGGACTTTGCCCCAGAATAGTCAGATCGTTCACTAGTATAAATTATATCCCTGTATTTGGGGGCATTTCGTCCATACGTTGTAATATAATTAAAAATGAGAAATGCCTTAAGAAAAACTTGCAGAATTATCTGCTTTCTCTTAGAAAATAAATAGTCACGTTCTGATGCCAAAAGGTAGTCTTATGGAATTGTATTTCTCGTTCGCATTTGAACTGCTACACGTGTAACTGACTTGCAACTTCAATTCCTATTACACTTCCATTCATACATTAGAACAACAAAGAGCGTGAATGGTGTGACAATTTGGTTCTGCACATTTCTATCTCTACCTTCTACCTTTGTACAGATATTTACTAAAACTTTGTTGTACAAATGTTGTACAACATAAAGGGCAAATAAAAGGATGGACGAATTAATAGTAAATCAAATCTTTTACAAATATGTTGCTAAGCTAATAAGTGAAATGTTTTCCATGTTCATACACATATCAGCCAAGCAGCTCCGAGAACGGCGCCATCAACGTTAGTTCTTACCCAATCATATATTAATATGCAAATAACTAAGTCTTTTCATAGGATTCCTGTTCGTGTTGAAACCAACTGCTACAAACTCTTCATGTTCTTGAGACAAGAGATTATATAGTAAAAGTACCACGCATGTAGTTTTATTAATCTGCTGTCACGGGAAGTTTATTTGGGGAATTTGAATGGTTGGCCAGTGCTTCATACTACACACAATTGAACGTCAAAAGATAAAATCACGTTTGAAGCAATAATTAATGAAGCAGTTGTTCTGCCATTTTAACCAACCACCAGTCGCACAGGCGGTGTCGTGCTAAAATTTATCCGCCGTCAAATATTATCCGCTTGGTGTATCTGCGTATGCGCGTGTCTTGAAACATGAACGTTGCTAGTTACAGAGCGTATATATATATATATATATATATATATATATATATATATATATATATATATATACACACATACATACATACATACATACATATATATATATATATATATATATATATATATATATATATATATATATATATATATATATATATATATATATATATATATATATATATATATATAGACACACACATACATACAGTGAAACCTATCCATAGCGAACACCGTCGGGACTGCGCATTATGTCCGTTATGGACAGGTGTCCATTATGGAGAATTTAATGACGTGCATACTCAGTAGGTGGCGCCATGATATTAGAAATGATTACGTTGACCTTCGCTAGTACTGTCGCTAGCGGCACAAATCACTGCGTGATAAAAACAAAGGAAGCTATAATTAATTAATGTGTTTCTAACAATGTGTCGTGTTAATATCACTAAACTTTTGTAAGAAACTTGCCATATGTGTGGAAGAAGCTTCTCAGATGGCTGTGCACATGTATCAATATACCGCCGGTGGTGTACCGGTGCAGCGCATACTAAAATACCATGTTGCAAACAAAATCTGTATACATCTGTCCCGGTTGCATAGCAACACAGCAAAGCGATTACACGTTCCTTCAACCGTGTCCCTTCCCTGCAGTCTTGACTCTTGATTGCCAATGTATTGTCAGGCAATGCGCTATAGAACAGTCCCGTGTCGTCGCAGTTGTATATATATATCATCGAGCTTGTAACCATCGATGATCGATAGAATTCGCTGCTTCCAATCGTCGATGGTCACGTGGGAAACGTCGGCAGCTTCCCCGCATATAACGTGGAAGACGACGATGTTACGTCGCTTGCGGAACGATTCCAGCCGTCTGGAACCATTCCTAGCAAATGACGTCCATGTCTTCATTGCCAGTCTTCTGCAGTTTGCGTTTGCGGTCAAGGCAGCAGTTCTGCTTTTCTCTTGAGAATCAAACCGGCCCGTGTTCGGCCAATATGCTAACTGGCGGCAAGATTTGCCCGATTTTGCTGCCTTGATCAAGTCAGCTTTGTGTCGCAAAGTCAGCGCGTTCCTTTTCGCTAATATGATAACTGTGGAATGCAGTAAACTCAACTAAAACTAAATTATATAGCGCAGTCAGTTCAGTGCTACTGTGACTGCCAGTTGGATGTTGGCCATAAATTAAGATGTTGAAATCAATCACTGCCCCAGGAAAAGCCGAGCTGGAATTGCTCTGATGGCCAAAAGAAGCCAAGGCGTAAATATTGAGATCGCTCGCGGTGACTCTGATTGAATCGGGGGATTGTCAATGCACTTTGAACTGCCCACTAGAAGTGGGCCGACAATGAATGGTTGGCCGATATGCTGCTGCTTTTATCAAGTTAACTTTGTGTCGCAAAGTTAGCGCGTTCCTTTTCGCTAATATGGTAACTGTGGAATGGAGTAAACTCAACTAATACTGGATCAGTTCAATGCTAATGTGACTGCCAATTGGATGTGGGCCATACATTAAGTTGATGAAATAAATCATTGTCCCACTGTAACTGTCTTCAAGCGGTGGGCTGACTACGAATTATTGGCCGATGTGCTGCTGCTTTTATAAAATCAACTTTGAGTCGCAAAGTCAGCGCGTTCGTCTTCGCAGATATCATAATTCTGGAATGAAACATTTCGAGAAACTCCGGGACCAGACCGCAGAAACGTCTCCGAGGATATTCGGAATCTTAGTTAAATGCAAAAAAAAACATATTTCATGTTTATAATCATTCTTATATGTATATTATTAAAGCTACTTGACACTAATCGGGCACACGTATAACATTATTACCTTTTTTATATAAAAACGGCAACGTGTGACGTCAGTCGAACAATATGGCGGTTGGTTTTCAACAACATTCATTGTCGCCTGAAGATAAACTTCCTCACAATCGATTATTTGGACCAAATTTCTTTTAATTATTTACTACATTATGCAGATGGTATTACACAGAATACACACGTAGTGAAGTTTAACAACATTAACAAGATTTAACAAGATTTGCCATCCAAGCCAAAGGCCCAGATGGCAAGTGGACAAGGAAGCCACTGGCTTATCGAGAGTCCAACAATGTTCATCTACTTATAACCCGCCCTCCTGAGATGTGTGTCAACTTTGTTTTTAAAGTTAGTGCGTATCAGCGGTGGCTCAGTTAGCCCGACTCACGGGATTGTCAATGCACTTTGAGCTGTCCGCAAGCGACAGGGTGACAATTAATGGTTGGGTCCAAATTCCCCCGTACATTGGCCAGTTGGCCGCTGTGGTCAGTGTTAACTAATAGGAAGTCATTCGGGGCTTTCAAAAGTGTCCGTTAGGTGCAGATGTCCGCTAAGGCAAGTTTTACTCTGTGTGTGTGTGTGTGTGTGTGTGTGTGTGTGTGTGTGTGTGTGTGTGTGTGTGTGTGTGTGTGTGTGTGTGTGTTTATATATATATATATATATATATATATATATATATATATATATATATATATATATATATATATATATATATATATATATATATATATATATATATATATATATATATAATTAATGATTAGCTGCACCAACGTGTGTGCATGGGGAAAATAGTTCATGACAGAAAATGCCGCTTTATATTTTTAATATTTTTTTATTTTACCACAGAAAATGGAAATTCATCCATTATTTCCCGTGATTGACATTCTCTGTTAGAATTAACTTTCAGTATATACAGTGCCTATTATTGTAGCTATAATGTGTCTATGTTATTAATAAATTTATGTCAACTACCGGCTCGCATACACACCAAGTGGTAATATTTGACGGCGGATAAATGTTAGTATTCGCACACATAGGCAGAGATTTTTTTTTGGTTTCACAAATATACTCTACAGTCTACAGTGGGCGGCGTGCAAACAACGTTGTTGCCCAGTGGTCTACAGTGGACGGCGTGCAAGCAACGTTGACGCATGGTGGTCTACAATGGGCCGCGCGCGAGCAACTTTGATGCCCAGTGGTCTGCAGTGGACGGCGTGCGAGCAACGTTGACGCATGGTGGTCTACAATGGGCCGCGCGCGAGCAACTTTGATGCCCAGTGGTCTACAGTGGACGGCGTGCAAGCAACGTTGACGCATGGTGGTCTACAATGGGCCGCGCGCGAGCAACTTTGATGCCCAGTGGTCTACAGTGGACGGCGTGCAAGCAACATTGACGCATGGTGGTCTACAATGGGCCGCGCGCGAGCAACTTTGATGCCCAGTGGTCTGCAGTGGACGGCGTGCGAGCAACGTTGACGCATGGTGGTCTACAATGGGCCGCGCGCAAGGGATGTAGGGCACAGTAATTTTAGATGTGTAATTAAAAAAAATCATATCATCTGACATAACTGCATTTGAGCAGACACATTGGCAAGTTTGCTGTTAGAAAATGTTAGCAGTGTAACCGTGGATTTTTAGATGATTTAAATAGGCGGAAGGATTTTTGGCAATTTTTTCGCCACAAGGCACATGTGCGTAGTAATTTATGCAGAAATTGATAAATATTGACGGGCATGGCACGTTCAGCTGTTTTAGAAGAGTTAGAATTATGTGATTTTGACAAAACTCGACCAGCATGTCAATGAGGTGATGACAACGGCAGGAATGAAGTTTCAGAATTTTTTATGGTCCCGTTTTCTTATAATCGTGCAATTGGCACCCGGTGGTCAACAGGGGGCGGCGTGCAAGCAACGTTGACGCCCGGTGATCTACAGTGATTGACGTGCAACCAACGTTTATGCCCGGTGATCTACAGTGGACGGCGTGCAATCAATGTTGACGTCCAGTGGTAAACTGAGTAGCCGAGACAGATGAATTTCTCCCTTGACCCTAATTTTATAAATGCTGTACACAGCGCCTCTAGTGGAAATAAATGTAAATTGCATCAGAATGCATTCGTATATTGGCACAAAGTAGTTTTAACTAATGAGTAAGCTAAATTACAATGGTGTGGCTCGCGGCTACACGTGTGGTTATGCTGGTCATAGTGATTGAATGTCGACATAAATCACTGGCAATACAAGGATGCAGGGAAACAGATGATCAAGTTGTGGAGGCTACACCCTTCTACAAGACGGGTATGTTAAGAAGTATTTAACCGAGCTAGTCAACACTGGCTGTACATCTACTTCACCCACCAACTGCAGTTTTTAATTTTTTTAAACAGGGAGTTGTTCATTTTGAATGGAAAGAAGCAAACATCATACCGTTATTTAAAAAGGATTCGATAAATAAGTCAGAGAATTACAAACCAATGAGTTTAACGCAGTAGATATCATCTACTTAGATTTTCAGAAAGCTTTTGACAAAGTGTCACATCAAAGATTACTACTTAAATTAAAAGCCCATGGTATCGGGGCATAATTGACTGGATAGAAAAATGGCTGACTGACAGAAGACAGTGTGTTGTAGTAGATGGAAAGGTTTCAAAATGGAAATCAGTTTTGAGTGGGGTACCACAAGAATCAGTATTAGGACCTTTATTATTCTTAATACATGTCAATGACTTGGACGACAATATAACAAGCAACGTACTGGAAGATGCGGATGACACACAAATGTTTGGAAAGGTTAACAATGATGGTGATAAACAACATTTACAAAACGATCTAGACAAATTAGTTAAACGGTCTGAAATATGGCAGATGTTATTACGTTTTCGGAAATGTAAATGCCTACATACAGGAAACGGGAACTTGGATATAAACTATAATATGGGAGATACTGTCCTAGGCACTACTGTAAAAGAAAAGGATTTAGGAATAACAATAAGTGCTGATATTAGGAAAACATAACACACAAGGAAAAAAGCTAATTATACCTCTGTATAAAGCAATAGTTAGACAATAGTTAGACATTTAGAATACTGTATACAAGCGTGGAGACCATATCGTCAGAAGGATATATATATATACGCATGAATGCATACAGAGGAGAGCAACTAAAATTATACCAGAACTGATACACCTTAGTTGTGAAGAACGCCTGAAAGAATGTGGTTTAAAAACCCTAGAGACAAGGCGGTTAAGAGAAGATCAGATTGAAGTTTTTAAGACATTGAATATGTATGAAAATAAATATTGATACAAATGTTTTTCTCACTAAAGAAAGATAGTATAAATAAAGATAAAAGGTACGTTGTTACAAAGCGCGGTATCCAGTCCGTAGGACCGCTCAAAGTGCTTTACACTTCACCCCCTGGCAGACCTGTTCACTCCAAGGCCATCTCAACTTCTCTTGGAAGTATTCAGCAACGCTGCAATTGCTATGCGAAGACTATTCGTTCAAATATCCACCACTGTCTGTATTGCCAGGTACTCATTTATACAGCTGAGTGAACTGTGGCAACGTGGGGTGATCAAACTTGCCAAAGGTTCGAAGCGACCGCAGTGGGATTTGAAACCGGGTTCTCTCGATTGAGAGAAAGGCCTTCTAAGCGGTATTCACCACTGGAGGAAATTAGGTAAAATTAATCATAGATCAGTGTAGATTGGATATCAGTAAGTACTCCTTCTCACTGAGGTCAACAAATGAATATAACAGATTGTCTACGTATTGTGTAACTGCTAACAGCGTGAAAATGTTTAAAAACAAGGTTGACACATATCTCAGGATGGGTTACACTTGCCATATGTGCCTTTGGCTTGGATGGCAAATCTTGTTAAATTTTGAACTTATCTTATTGATTATGATGACCATATGTTTGTCACATTCCTACCCAGTTCAATAGTTCATACACTGAGAACGTGTAAAACTCTCGATGTGTCCCATACCATCTCCGAGGGAACAGGGAAAAAGTGTACATACACACGGGATGACAGTCGAGATGGGACATATAGGTTGCACCTGCCTAATCTCCGAGGGAACAGGGAAGAAGTGTACATACACACGGGATGACAGTCGAGATGGGACATATAGGATGCACCTGCCTAATCTCCGAGGGAGCAGGGAAGAAGTGTACATACACACGGGATGACAGTCGAGATGGGACATATAGGATGCACCTGCCTAATCTCCGAGGGAGCAGGGAAGAAGTGTACATACACACGGGATGACAGTCGAGATGGGACATATAGGTTGCACCTGCCTAATCTCCGAGGGAACAGGGAAGAAGTGTACATACACACGGGATGACAGTCGAGATGGGACATATAGGATGCACCTGCCTAATCTCCGAGGGAACAGGGAAGAAGTGTACATACACACGGGATCACAGTCGAGATGGGACATATAGGATGCACCTGCCTAATCTCCGAGGGAGCAGGGAAGAAGTGTCCATACACACGAGATCACAGTCGAGATGGGACATATAGGATGCACCTGCCTAATCTCCGAGGGAACAGGGAAGAAGTGTACATACACACGAGATCACAGTCGAGATGGGACATATAGGATGCACCTGCCTAATCTCCGAGGGAACAGGGAAGAAGTGTACATACACACGGGATCACAGTCGAGATGGGACATATAGGATCCACCTGCCTAATCTCCGTGGGAACAGGGAAGAAGTGTACATACACACGGGATCACAGTCGAGATGGGACATATAGGATGCACCTGCCTAATCTCCGAGGGAACAGGGATGAAGTGTACATACACACGGGATCACAGTCGAGATGGGACATATAGGATGCACCTGCCTAATCTCCGAGGGGACAGGGAAGAAGTGTACATACACACGGGATCACAGTCGAGATGGGACATATAGGATCCACCTGCCTAATCTCCGTGGGAACAGGGAAGAAGTGTACATACACACGGGATCACAGTCGAGATGGGACATATAGGATGCACCTGCCTAATCTCCGAGGGAACAGGGAAGAAGTGTACATACACACGAGATCACAGTCGAGATGGGACATATAGGATGCACCTGCCTAATCTCCGAGGGAACAGGGAAGAAGTGTACATACACACGAGATCACAGTCGAGATGGGACATATAGGATGCACCTGCCTAATCTCCGAGGGAACAGGGAAGAAGTGTACATACACACGGGATCACAGTCGAGATGGGACATATAGGATCCACCTGCCTAATCTCCGTGGGAACAGGGAAGAAGTGTACATACACACGGGATCACAGTCGAGATGGGACATATAGGATGCACCTGCCTAATCTCCGAGGGAACAGGGAAGAAGTGTACATACACACGGAATCACAGTCGAGATGGGACATATAGGATCCACCTGCCTAATCTCCGAGGGAACAGGGAAGAAGTGTACATACACACGGGATCACAGTCGAGATGGGACATCTAGGATGCACCTGCCTAACCCTGCGAAACACGCTTTTCGCCTCTTCATGGTATCAACGTTGTAGTTTATGGCAATTTCACAACCGCAAAAGCTGTTTATCGGTTTCCCAAACGCATAGTAACAGAAAGCATACAGTCCATTTGAGAAAGCTGTACATGTTTGGGGTAATTGGGTATGGTCTCATTTATCACGTTGAGTACTTTTTTCCTTAGGACACAGTACTGCCTGTCACAAGTATCGTACTGTATCTGCGTAACTATGTGTGTGTGTGTGTGTGTGTGTGTGTGTGTGTGCGTGCGTGCGTGCGTGCGTGCGTGCGTGCGTGCGTGCGGGCGGGCGTGTGTGCGTGTGTGTGCGTGCGCGTGTGTGCGCGTGAACGTATTAATATAGCAGCTGGTTGCCATTTTGATGAATCACCAGGCGCACAAATTATCTTCTATACTGGGGCCGTCACCTAAACCCTTCTATACTGGGGCAGTCACCTAAAACTTTCTATACTGGGGCAGTCACCTAAAACCTTCTACACTGGGGCAGTCATCTAAAACCTTCTATACTGGGGCAATCACCTAAAACCTTCTATACAGGGGCAGTCACCTAAAACCTTTTATACTGGGGCAGTCACCTAAAACCTTCTATAGTGGGGCAGTCACCTAAAACCTTCTATACAGGAGTAGTCATCTAAAACCTTCTATACTGGGACAGTCATCTAAAACCTTCTATACAGGGGCAGTCACCTAAAAGCTTCTATACTGGGACAGTCACCTAAAACCTTCTATACTGAGGCAGTCACCTAAAACCTTCTATACAGGGGCAGTCACCTAAAACCTTCTATACTGGGACAGTCACCTAAAACCTTCTGTACTGGGGCAGTCACCTAAAACCTTCAATACTGGGGCAGTCACCTAAAACCTTCTATACTGGGGCAGTCATCTAAAACCTTCTATACTGGGGCAGTCATCTAAAACCTTATACACTGGGGCAGTCACATAAAACCTTCTATACTGGGGCAGTCATCTAAAACCGTCTATACTGGGGCAGTCACCTAAAACCTTCTATACTGGGGCAGTCATATAAAACCTTCTATACTGGGGCAGTCACATAAAACCTTCTACACTGGGGCAGTCACCTAAAACCTTCTATACTGGGGCAGTCATATAAAACCTTCTATACTGGGGCAGTCATCTAAAACCTTCTATACTGGGGCAGTCACCTAAAACCTTCTATACTGGGGCAGTCATATAAAACCTTCTATACTGGGGCATTCATCTAAAACCGTCTATACTGGGGCAGTCACCTAAAACCTTCTATACTGGGGCAGTCATCTAAAACCTTCTATACTAGGGCAGTCATCTAAAACCTTCTATACAGGGACAGTCACCTAAAACCTTCTATACTGGGACAGTCACCTAAAACCTTCTATACTGGGGCAGTCACATAAAACCTTCTATACTGGAGCAGTCATCTAAAACCTTCTATACCGGGGTAGTCATCTAAAACCTATACTGGGGCAGTCATCTAAAACCTTCTATACTGGGGCAGTCATCTAAAACCTTCTATACTGGGGCAGTCACATAAAACCTTCTATACTGGGGCAGTCATCTAAAACCGTCTATACTGGGGCAGTCATCTAAAACCTTCTATACTAGGGCAGTCATCTAAAACCTTCTATACTGGGGCAGTCATTTAAAACCTTCTATACTGGGACAGTCACCTAAAACCTTCTATACTGGGGCAGTCATCTAAAACCGTCTATACTGGGGCAGTCATCTAAAACCTTCTATACTGGGGCAGTCATCTAAAACCTTCTATACTAGGGCAGTCATCTAAAACCTTCTATACTGGGGCAGTCATCTAAAACCTTCTATACTGGGGCAGTCATCTAAAACCGTCTATACTGGGGCAGTCACCTAAAACCTTCTATACTGGGGCAGTCACCTAAAACCTTCTATACTGGGCAGTCACCTAAAATTTAAAAACACGTGACTTTTTCAGGGCTGCGTGGAAGCCACGCTGACGCCCGTCTGAAGACGGCGTGCAAGCAATGTTGACGCCCCGTGGTCTACAGTGGGCGGCGTGCAAGAATATATATATATATATTATTATTTATGTATGTGTATATATATGTATATATACATACACACATACATATATATGAAATATGATGTCTGTCAATATATATATATATTTATATTCATATATATATATATATATATATATATATAAATATATATATATATATAATAATTAATATATATATATATATATATATAATTTTATATGTGTGATACTATCGTGTGTAATCCGCCCTTATGTGTTCGATCACACTGCTTCCATGTATTACACAATCTATATATCATTTATTCTGTTCATGTTTCGTCCTCTGTGAGAATGAGTACTCCCTCACATCCAATCGACACTGGTCTTTTTCCAACTCTACTTCGTATCATATATATATATATATATATATATATATATATATATATATATATATATATATATATATATATATATATATATATATATATATATATATATATGCATGCATGCATGCATTACATATACATTTATATATATATACATCAGTTTTCAGCATACGTACCTCGGCACGTATCAAGTACATCGTGAATACATATTCAAGCACAAGTACATATTAGGTCAAAACATGTCCCAAATAACCCGCTCTTTATCGTGGTTATGTGGGTAGTTAATCAACAGAACGTTTCGTTTTGAAGCGGTTCGCTCCGACGATTACCACCCACGTGTTGGTGAATCTCGCGTGGATGGCACGGCCGAGTACGGTGTCGGTGCACTTGACGCGAATCCATCTTGCGCGGCCAACTTTCTCAGCGCGTCAGAAAAACAACACAGCGGCATTGTTTGTTGGACGACGTCCAAACCACAACTAGGAGAGTGGAACGGCCGGACAGCGAACTTCAGTGCGATCACAAATGAGTTATAGCGGTGTGACTGCCACTAAACTCATGTCGGCAGTGAGAGGCGGAGAGAAGCGGCTTCGACCGGTTCATACCTGCCTAATGGTCCCGTGTTTTGCGTTTTTTTTTAAAGACAGTTCTGCTGGCGATGTGGTTAGCACCCATCTGGCGGCTTTGATCGATGCTTTCTTGAAGTGAGCCTAGTGACGGCGTCGCCGTCTACTGGATAACTTAGTTATTACACACATCCAGTGGCGTATGTAGGATCTCGCAAAGGGGGAGGCCGAGGGGCAAGCTTAGTCACCATTTAGTTTACCATGCTGGCCCAACAGACTACATACGAAAACGATGAAAACAAGAGCCAAGGGGGACATGGCCCAGTGCTCCCCCCCCCGTTTCACTCCCTCCTATAATTATATATAATTTATATATATGTATATATATAATTATATGTGTGGTACTATTGTATGTAACCCACCATTACGAGATACCTGTCAATATATATATATATGTGTGTGTATATATATATATAATTAATATATATATTATATATATATATATACATATAATTAATATATATTATATATATGTGATACTATCGTAACCCGCCGTTGTGTATTCACACTACTACCATTTATTACACAATCTATATATAATTTATTCTGTTCATGTTTCGTCCTCTGTGAGAATGAGTACTTCCTCACATCTCCAACACTACTTCGTATCCCCTAGTCCTTCTACTTCGTATCCTCTTGTTCTTCTACTTCGTATCCCCTAGTTCTTCTACTTCATATCGTCTAGTTTTTCTACTTCGTATCCCCTAGTTTTTCTACTTCGTATCCCCTAGTTCTTCTACTTCGTATCCCCTAGTTTTTTCTACTTCGTATCCTCTAGTTCTTCTACTTCGTATCCCCTAGTTCTTCTACTTCATATCGTCTAGTTCTTCTACTTCGTATCCTCTAGTTCTACTACTTCGTATCCTCTAGTTTTTCTACTTCGTATCCCCTAGTTCTTCTACTTCGTATCCTCTAGTTTTTCTACTTCATATCCTCTAGTTCTTCTACTTCGTATCATCTAGTTTTTCTACTTCGTATCCCCTAGTTTTTCTACTTCGTATCCCCTAGTTCTTCTACTTCGTATCGTCTAGTTCTTCTACTTCATATCGTCTAGTTCTTCTACTTCGTATCCTCTAGTTCTTCTACTTCGTATCCTCTAGTTTTTCTACTTTGTATCCTCTAGTTCTTCTACTTCGTATCATCTAGTTTTTCTACTTCGTATCCTCTAGTTCTTCTACTTCATATCGTCTAGTTCTTCTACTTCGTATCCTCTAGTTCTTCTACTTCGTATCCTTTAGTTCTTCTACTTCGTATCATCTAGTTTTTCTACTTCGTATCCCCTAGTTCTTCTACTTCGTATCCCCTAGTTCTTCTACTTCGTATCGTCTAGTTCTTCTACTTCGTATCCTCTAGTTCTTCTACTTCGTATCCTCTAGTTTTTCTACTTCGTATCCCCTAGTTCTTCTACTTCGTATCATCTAGTTCTTCTACTTCGTATCCCCTAGTTCTTCTACTTCGTATCCCCTAGTTCTTCTACTTCGTATCCTCTGGTTCTTCTACTTCGTATCCTCTGGTTCTTCTACTTCGTATCCTCTGGTTCTTCTACTTCGTATCCTCTGGTTCTTCTACTTCGTATCCTCTGGTTCTTCTACTTCGTATCCTCTAGTTCTTCTACTTCCTATCCTCTAGTTTTTCTACTTCATATCCTCTAGTTCTTCTACTTTGTATCCCCTAGTTCTTCTATTTCGTATCCTCTGGTTCTTCTACTTTGTATCCTCTGGTTCTTCTACTTCGTATCCTCTAGTTCTTCTACTTTGTATCCACTAGTTCTTCTACTTTGCATCCCCTAGTTCTTCTACTTTGCATCCCCTAGTTCTTCTACTTCGTATCCTCTAGTTCTTCTACTTCGTATCCTCTAGTTCTTCTACTTCGTATCCCCTAGTTCTTCTACTTCGTATCCTCTAGTTCTTCTACTTCGTATCCTCTAGTTCTTCTACTTCGTATCCTCTAGTTCTTCTAATTCGTATCCTCCTGTTCTTCTACTTCATATCCTCTAGTTCTTTGGTTAGAAAAAAAAACAGTTCTATCAATATTTTCATAACCAAGAATTTCATTTGGTCTCCTATAAATTTCATCTTCTTTAGAATTGTTAAAGCACATTCTTTAAGGCGGTTTTCATAACTAAGGTATATCAGTTCTGAAATCAGCTTAATTGTTCTTCTCTGTCTTTAGTTTAGCGCATGAATTCAAGACATGGATCAGAAAGACAACTCCATTCATGAATCGAGATAATGGGGGATACCGACTCATTCACTACTCAGCGTTACTTTGTGTCTGTCTGTTTACGACATGGCCTCCAAGCTTGTATGCAATCGATTCAACTCTATTGCTTCATATAGACGTATATTTTCCCTTTTCTTTATATATGATATTTCTCCTACTCAGGCCAATAATTCGATTACCTTCTGAAGCCACATTGCTCTGAAACATTCATGACAGCCGACATTGCTCCTTAAGTCCTTTTATTTAAATATCTCTCTTTTGACAATGTCCATCCATGTTCCTGTTTATGAACACATTTAGAAAAACAAATATTAATGACGTATGTCGCTTTCAGACAATTTGACTAATTTCTGTAAATCGTCTTATACATTTTGTATATTCACATCGCCTTAAAATGTAAGCATCCTATTGTATGGTGCAGATACATATGACACTCACCAGCAAACAAGAAAAGATATATAACAGATTTCATCATCCTTTGAGTGAAATGGCAGGACAAAATTATCAACTTTGTAACATTCTCAAACCTAGGCGACTGCGGTGACACGGGTACGTGACACGGGTACTTGACACGGGTACGTGCAGCGGATATCCAGTAACCGCCTCCCAAGCTTAAACATCATTCTCTATGGGGAGTTAAATGAAGCCAAACATCCAGTAGGTAGTCCCAAATTATTCAATAAAAGGATGTGAGCAAAGGAGTTTTGAAAGGTCTTTGCACTGCCAAGCAGTTGCCGCATACCGACCTACTCGGCGAGTACCGGACCGGACTAACAAGGAGACCAACGTACCACACTCACCAGGAGACCAAGCGTACCGGACTAACCAGGAGACCAAACGAACCGGACTAACCGGGAGACCAAGCGTACCGGACTAACCAGGAGACCAAACGTATCGGAATAACCAAGCGTACCGGACTAACCAGGAGACCAGGCGTTCCGGACTAACCAGGAGACCAGGCGTGCCGGACTAACCAGGAGACCAAGCGTACAGGACTAACCAGGAGACCAGGCGTTCCGGACTAACCAGGAGACCAGGCGTACCGGACTAACCAGGAGACCAAGCGTACCGGAATAACCAAGCGTACCAGACTAACCAGGAGACCAAGCGTACCGGACTAACCAGGAGACCAAGCGTACCGGAATAACCAAGCGTACCGGACTAACCAGGAGACCAAGCGTGCCGGACTAACCAGGAGACCAAACGTACCGGACTAACCAGGAGACCAAGCGTGCCGGACTAACCAGGAGACCAAGCGTGCAAGACGTCATGCTGGCAATTTACTGGGATGAAGTAGGTAAAACATACGCTATCTCATGAGACAGAAGCTGGCCACTATTACTGCTACTTTCTAAGTACGGAATCTTACACCGTGATTTTCTTCTTAACGTCCCAATGAACATATCTGCCCTCTGTCACTACCTCAGAATAGCACTTTGTGTTGTTTCCCGTATGTCTTCTTCTGCACATTCTGCCACCTCCAGTCTTTTTTTTACAAACTGCTACCCTATTACCTGTCTCCCTCCCTCCTGTCAACCAGTTACCTGTTCCCTTCCCTCCTGTCTGCTTCCCTACTGCCACCTGTTTTCTTCCCTCCTTCCAACCACTTACCTGTCGCCTTCTTTCCTGTTGTTGTTACACACATCTACTTCTCTCCAGTTACTTCCACCTCCTCCTACGTGTGCGTGTGTCATCGTCCTCTAACTGTTTATTTGCATATATTTTACACCTTCTGAATACTGTCTGTCTGTCTGTCTGTGAATGTCAGTACTTTGCTTGATAGGGGAGACCGGAGCTAGTTGTTACAATGTTCAGTTAAAGTTACTTTTTGTGAAAAGTATGTTAGATGGCATTACATTTATTATTCGTGTTAATACAATGTATCGTGCCATTGATATTCCACAGTTTCCCCAGGCGTGGTCGACTGCAGCAATTAGCTCCGTAAGCGGGGCATGTTGTTACATTACAAGGGGCACGTTGTTACAGCAAAGAATGTGTGGATCGCAAAGTATGTGTCACTCGTACATGGTACTGTTATTACATTAATTTGAGTATACACATTTATGCACGTTATACACCGTGTGCTTAACAACGTAGATGTGCACAGCTTAATATATTAAGTTTTTCATTTCTAGTTACCAAAGGGGACTCATTCCCCGGATTCTTACTTAACAAACGATTGCGAACATCTACATTTCAATTAATCTTGCAATATTTATTAATTGCTCAAATAGGGCTGTGCCATGAAAATGTAACGAGATTCAACAAGATTGCCATCAAGGCAAAACACTCAGACAGCAAGTGGACAAGGAAGCCAGAGTTTACATTTATGTGTAGCTCGCCCTTCTGAGATAGTTGTTAGTTGTCTGAGATAGTTGTTAGTTGTGTTTGACGCTGCTAGCATTTACAGTACTTGTTATAAACTAGTACACTAGGCTTCACGAGTGAAATCAAACGTTCTTTCAGTCATTGTCAGCTCACAACTCGCTGGCTGAGCCATTGGTGTGAGCGGCCCGTGCGTTGTCACAGTTATGGCACATTGCCCCAATACAACTGTAACAACTTACCCCAAACACAATATTTGTAGTTGAACGCAAGTGGACGATAACAAATCCTGTTTTTTTTTCATTTACCTTCTACTTGGCATAACCCCTTATACTATATAGTAGACCTGTTTCAAGTTTCATTCACGAAACCTATAAAGTGGCGCTGCCTGAGATGATATTATGTGGGCATACCAAAAAGTTTAAAGTGGTTAAAAAGTCATTTTTGTCCACACCTCTTTAAGTTCGTCTTCTTAGCTGCCGATTTTTGGACAGTGTGTCTGTTGATGGACTTACAACCAACTACAGTTGGTGGTGACTCTATATAATGTGCTGTGTTTTCGAAGAACGACTCTGTAACAACTTGCCCATGTACACAACTAGCCCCAGTCTCCCCTATTTCATCTTCCAAATAATTAATATGTTCATAATACTATTAAGTATTAATGTTGATGAGGCAATTTACCGAAAGCTATTTGGAAATCCAAGTAGATGTCAAATCCTTCCATCATATACCCACTTTGTAATTTCTTCAAAAAACAAAGAATTCCACCATGTGATCTCTAAATAACGTTTCTGATAATTGACGAGGGTGTACGGCGTGCCACGTTGATACTGTACTTTTTATTCACACTGTCTTGTCATCCTCAGCGTGAGTGAGTACCTTTGCAATACTGTGCTACCATATTGCGACGGCGGCATCGATCGTCCTGCTATATCCATTCTGTCGCGTTTTATGCAGTGCACGGTGTCGCCAACAAGTCATCGGATAAACAGGACCACCACACATTGGGTCAGTCCAGTGCAAATCGGTTTTCCGGAATTTATCACAGGCTCTTGCGGACAGTCACAATGTTTTACGTGTCTTTATAGTCATACACGCACGCACGCGATTCAGATGCAAACACCATGGTGTTGTGTAAGATGTGACGAACAGTTCAACTCTTACAATCAGTTAACTTCACATTTGAAAATGTAATGGATTAAATTAAACTAGTAGCACAAAGGCATACATACGCCAAGGCTATGGCCAACGCGCTGGTTACTGGTGCTCACAATAGGCTCTCCGTTGATTGCAAAGTCATAAACTCGCATATGTCAAATAACGCAAGTTAGCCACACGCAGTCAGTCATACAGTCTTAGACAATAAACAGGAATGCACTCTTGATCATATTGTCAGTGGGTGTCATGTAACCAGGCTCCATCATTTCAAGCACACAACTACCATCTATCAACCTAACCATAATACATGACTACCATATATTAACCCAACCATAACACATTACTACATATATGACTATCATCTATCAACCTAACCATAACACATTACTACATATATGACTACCATCTATCAACCCAACCATAACACATTACTACATATATGACTACCATCTATCAACCTAACCATAATACATGACTACCATATATTAACCCAACCATAACACATTACTACATATATGACTACCATCTATCAACCCAACCATAATACATGACTACATATATGACTACCATCTATCAACCCAATCATAATACATGACTACATATATGACTACCATCTATCAACCCAACCATAATACATGACTACATATATGACTACCATCTATCAACCCAACCATAATACATGACTACATAATATACAAATAACATATAACACATAATGACACATCTATCTATCACACATGTAACATTGTTAATCATGACTACAAATCTGTCAACCCCATATAACATATGACTAAGATATAATAATCACACATAACACGTGACTGGCATATGTCAATCTCACATATTGTGGGTAATGTTTCAAGACAAATGCTTCCTAAATTAATATGTCACCTCCGTCAGTTACCACTAAGACGTAAATTTATGCGATCTAAGATCCAACTAAGACGTCAACGTACCACCGGCGTCAACATTTATATTTACTACACCGATCACAGTTTAACTTGTACTGCATTCGTGAGAAATGGCTGATGAATGACTGACATGCGTCCCATGATCGCGCCTTCACGTAGCATTATTGCAGACCTGGTGCGTTATTTTGACTAACTCACATATCGTGGCGTTCAACGAACGAAGAAAACCGACTCGCCGAGCCAGATCGGATAAACATTTTAGTCTGGAGAACTGGTCGGTGATCGATGTGAATGAACTTGTGTACACCACTAATTCGTTGTGTGCAGGCGTTAGGACGTATTGAACTGTCTGCATTATTGGTTCGTGGTCTAGGCGACTGTTGTTGTATGCTCACTGTTTTGTGGTCAATGCAACGTCAACATGTTTGGCCTGTGGTCTAGGCGAAACAACTGATCCGTATGACTGGTCGTTTTGTATGCGAATAAATTCGTCCGTTCTACTGGTCGATGGTCTATACGACTAGTTGTAGGCCCCACCTATTACATGAGACTGAATTAAATACACACCGTTGGTGGGAATAAAGCTATATGCCATGAACATATCGAGCACTGTGGCTGTTATTTTCAACATTTAGTAGATATATGTCTGTGTCAGGGGTTTGAGTATTATATCTAGATCCTGAGTAAATACATTCTTTGTACTGATCCTATTATTGTGTTCTTGTGTGTGGAATCATGGAAGCTGTTCAAAATCTCAATAAAAAGACAATCATATTGGTTTTTGCTATTGTTTATGATGGCAATGTCAGTTTTTATTTTAAAATGTATTACATTTTTCATGCATATATACGAGCCCCCATCTGCGGTGATTGTGGGTTAGTGTCTGCACACCAACTGATATTCGCTTAATTTTGCAAGATGTGTCAGAACTTTATTAAGCGACGATTATTGTAAAAATAACGTCAAACACAATATTGATTTTAGTGTTCTGTTCATGAAGCAATGCTTCGAGTTCAGATTTGTTTTTTTTAGTAAACTGCAATTATTCATGTTTAGAACAGAAAATAATTGTATGCATCGATTTATTATTGCTAAAGTTCGCAGTTCATCTCGGGAATAATTGTGTGATTCAGTTATAATATTAAGCTGATCTTCATTTTATTGTATCGTCATTTAGGGGATAGATTTAACAAGATTTAACAAGATTGCCATCTCGAGCAACACGTTCCAGATGGCAAGTGGACAAGGAAGCCATTGGCTTATCGAGAGTCCAACAAATTTCTCATCTATGTGTAGCCCGCCCTTATCAGATATCTGTCAATTCTATTTTTAAACATATTCACACTATTAGCATTAACACAATCATTTGGCAGTTTGTTCCATTCATTTATCACTCTCTGTGAGAATGAGTACTTTCTCGTGTCCAACCTACACTGCTCCTTAACTAATGCTGCTTTGTGTCCTCTGGTTCTACTGCCTTCTTTAAGTTTGAAGAACATATTCCTATCAACATCCTCATAACCGTTCACTATTTTAAACACTTCTATTTGGTCTCCTCTTAGTCTCCTGGTCTCTAGTGTTGTCAAACCACATTGTAATAAGCGACTTTCGTAACTAAGGTCTCTTAATTCTGGAATCATCTTAGTTGCTCTTCGTTGTATTCTTTCTAGCTTATCTATGTCTTTTTACGATATGGCCTCCATGCTTGAATACAACATTCCAAATGTGGTTTAACTATTGCTTTGTACAGGGGTACAATTAGATGTTTCTCCTTATACGTGATAGTTCTCCTAATTAGCCCTAGAATTTGATTTCCTTTCGAAGCAGCAATCCCACATTGCTCTGAAACTTTCATGTCAGCATTAAATGTTACCTCTAAATCCTTTTCTTGTGTGGTTCTACCTAGTACAGCATCCCCCATTTTATATTCCTCGTCCATATTTCCATATCCTATGTGTATACACTTACACTTCCCAAAATTGAATATAACATTTGCCATTTTTCTGACCATTTAACTAATTTTTCTAGATCATCCTGTAAACTTTGTTTATCTGTATCATTAGTAACCTTTCTGAATACTTTTGTGTCATCTGCAAATTTGAGTACTTTGCTAGATATGTCATCCTCCAAATCATTTATATATATTAAAAACAGTATAGGGCCTAACACTGATCCCTGTGGTACCCCACTCAAAACAGATTTCCAGTTTGAAATCTTACCATCTAGTATTACTCTCTGTCTTCTGTGTGTAAGCCACTTTTCTATCCAGTTGATTACATCATTGCCTATACCATGGGCTTTTAGTTTAAGTAACAATCTTTGATGTGGCGCTTTATCGAAAGCTTTCTGAAAATAGACAACATCCACTGGTGACCCGTGATCTACCCACTTTGTAATTTCTTCTAAAAACATAAGAGATTGGTTAGACATGACCTTGCTTTTAGGAATTCATGTTGAGATGTATTTATTAATTTATGTTTTATGAGGAATTCCACCATGTGGTCTCTATTTAATGTTTCGAGTAATTTACATACAACTGATGTTAAACTCACTGGTCTGTAATTTTCTGACTGCACATGGATATATGGCAATAAATACACAGTGTAGTTGCAAACGTCGGTAATGAAAAAATAATGGTTTACATTCATGATTAAAAGTACAATTATTAAGCACACTATAACCATAACCACAGGATAATGTATGCATATGATACAGTAAATAAAGCCATTCATATAAATAATATTGGTTGAAAATAGTGTTACAACAAATACATATAACTGTACCGCCGTGACTGTACATTGAGGTATGTCACATAACTGTACCGCCGTGACTGTACGTTGATGTACGTCACATAACTGTACCGTCGTGACTGTACATTGATGTACGTCACATAATTGTACCGCCGTGACTGTACATTGATGTACGTCACATAACTGTACCGCCGTGACTGTAATTGATGTATGCCATATAACTGTACCGCCGTGACTGTACATTGATGTATGTCATATAACTGTACCGCCGTGACTGTACATTGATGTATGTCATATAACTGTACCGCCGTGACTGTACATTGATGTATGTCATATAACTGTACCGCCGTGACTGTACATTGATGTATGTCATATAACTGTACCGCCGTGACTGTACATTGATGTATGTCATATAACTGTACCGCCGTGACTGTACATTGATGTATGTCACATAACTCTACTGCCGTGACTGTACATTGATGTACGTCACATAACTGTACCGTCGTGACTGTACATTGATGTATGTCATATAACTGTACCGCCGTGACTGTACATTGATGTATGTCACATAACTGTACCGCCGTGACTGTACATTGATGTATGTCAAATAACTGTACCGCCGTGACTGTACATTGATGTATGTCATATAACTGTACCGCCGTGACTGTACATTGATGTATGTCATATAACTGTACCGCCGTGACTGTACATTGATGTACGTCACATAACTGTACCGCCGTTACTGTACATTGATGTAGGGGATTCCGGAGCAATTTTCAGTTAGTAACTTTTTTTAAAGTATGTTAGATACATTATTTTTGTCAACGTATACATTGATTTTATTATTCGTTATTATACTGTTAATAAACTGTACCATACCTATCAGGGACTGTACTATACCTATCAGGGACTGTACCATACCTATCAGGGACGGGTCTAGGCGTGTTGGCGGGGGGTCTCAATCGGTAGATTTATTAAAGAAAATTGCGTAATGTTACATTGCACTATGTAGAATCGTGTTGTGGCATTTAATATATAATTGATTTAAGACACTACCGTGTATGTACTAGTTCCAGATATGGAACAACATCCCTCTTAAAGGTGCTTAATTTATTCGATGTTTTGCTAGTCTCATTTCAAATTTCAAGTTTGTGCAACTTTTTTTTTTTAAATCATCATACAAACTATTAAATTAGTTAATGCTTGTTCAAGCATTAACTGAAGTGAAAATCGAAATGCTGAAAAATCAAGATTTTTTTCCTTGGTGACATTTTTTTAACTTTGTCATATGATCGGCGAGAGGATGGAGGTCACGCCCATGATCGGCATTGACCCACACAGTGTTTACCATTTTGGACATCCACTATTTTGTTCCTTACCAGATCTAACCACTAAAGTCGATTCTTTCGATGATTTGAACAAAAACAAGCATTTTTTTATTAAATCGACTGCGGATGTTGCATAAACTATTCACACACTATATATTTGGAAACAATGAACCGGATTTGCGATAGGCTAAATCAGTTGAGGAAGCAGTTTTAAGTTTAGAATTTGACTTCCGTTGAAGGAAAACAGACGTGTGTACAATGATTCTCACTGGAGAATGTTTATGAACTCAATGCGGCGTGGATGTAATCGCACAAACTGATTGATGATTGCATCTATGTCCACCTCAACCCCGGAATGGATGTGTAACATAGTCCATTTATGCGGTCCTCTGTCATGGGGCTGCGTATGTAGGTCTCAAGACGACGAAGGGCACTGATTCTTCTCTCACATTCTGCGCTGGTGGCACCGAATGTACCAATTTCAGACATGTGTGTATATTCGGGAAGAATGCGTTGTCTGCAGCCTTGAGTGACGCTGCTGCATCTTTGGGAACATCACAGTCTGCTTCCGCTTCCCATCTAGTCAGCCAACAGTGTAATTCGGCTTGCAAATTCTGTAGAATGGGTAGGTCGTCTTTGTAATCGGCAGCAAATGCTTGCACATTGTCAATGGCGTGCACCATTGGAGCAACCTTGATTACAGCGGGAACCAGATGCAACGCATTTGTGATCAACCACTGATGAGCACCAAACCGGTCGTGTAGACCCATCAACGACTGGTCGATAACTGGTCAGGTTCACTCGATGGTAGGTCTTTGGGACATTTGCTGTATGCTTCTGTCGACCACAGTTGGGAGGTCGTGCTGGCTCCGTTCCAACAGCCTGTGTCATTGTAGTAATCTTCAAAAGAGGTTATGGTGAAAATTGTCAACATCATTCCTGACTTCTTCAATGGCAGTGATGACATGCTTAACTTGATTGGCAGCTTTGATGACATCCATCATCTTGGACTGAAGGCTGGCACTGATGGGTTGCACGTACGCGATAGTGTCACGGACTGTGTTGAGTGCCGCAATGAAGGAAACTGCGTTGTTGCCAACAACAGAGCACAGCCATCGTTTACACTTGGTTGATTCCATTCTTCTGCATGTGTTGATATCTCTTCCGGTGAGTGGACTATCGCTTCGTGCAGCTCCATGAATACATTAAAAGCATCGTGGCGAGCCACCCATCGGGTTCTACATAGTTCTTTCAGCTTTTTCCTAGCCGTCTCATTTGTATTGATCTCGTCGATCCACTTCTCCAAGTTGTGTTGTCGTTTGGGGGAATACTTGTAATAACGTACAAGCCTGTCTGCCCTATCCATCATGGTTCGTGCCTGTTGGACAGATGTGGCTTTCACAACAGCAAGATTCAGGCGATGATTTGCGCAGTGTATGTATACTGCTTTTGGGTCCTGTTCCTTGATTCTCGCTGCTGTTCCTCTCTGGGGTCCAACCCACTTGCCAGCACCGTCATACGTTT
Organism: Lamellibrachia satsuma; assembly: GCA_033239005.1. Lineage (NCBI taxonomy): Eukaryota > Metazoa > Annelida > Polychaeta > Sabellida > Siboglinidae > Lamellibrachia > Lamellibrachia satsuma. The sequence goes on from BSQZ01000031.1 coordinate 5,648,864, forward strand.
GCCCTCGACATTGTGACAATGGCAGTTTCCAGTCATTTTTTATTGTGTCTACAATTACGTCCGCCAATGCCTCACTTGTGGTTGTATGTCACAGTACAAATTCCATAAATTCCTCACGAATGTCACCATTTTTGTCGCAGAAACGCATTACCAGCGTTAGTCACGCACGCACGCACGCATCGCGCCGCGTACGCACGCATGTGTCACTACATTATCTACAAGTGCAATACGCTTTAAGGAATTGAAGCTAACACTAACAGTGCTATCTGAAATTGTTCTACTGTATTAAAACAAATGAATAAAACCTACTTTTCTAACAATTTTTTTACACCCCATCGACAAAATAATTGCTAAAATATCGAGCACGTATTCAATTAACCCCCATTTTGTCCGTCCGATTGATTTAAAAAACATTTCTGTGATAGTTGATCACTTTATCATATCATACATCATATCATACATATCAGTCATATGTCGACAAGTGTTTTATCGCCCCTCCCGTAGCCGTAGCACGTATTCAGATTGGTTGATATGATAATTGATAGCCGTGTGTTAATACAAGCGCACGTCAATTAAGGTAACTGGTAAAACATGTCTCTATGCTTACCTTTGTGTCCTGTGTAAAAAAATCAGACAGTTTCCTCTGCTTGTAAGCATGATTTTCAGACTTCGATTCTATCAGCGGTGGCATAGCGCTCGCGCGGTGGTAAAAAGATACGCGGAAACAGCAAGCAAAACCAACCTGTTACAACGATTCAATTGGAAACTTACTTTCAGGGTTGACACAGCCAACCCTTGGATCCGCTGCTGGCCTATGGTATTCCGCATTGTAGCTATGTGAAATTTCCCAGGCGCGGTCGACCGTAACAACTAGCCCCGTAAGGGGAGCAAGTTGTTACATCATACGGGGCACGTTGTTACAGCGTCACTCGTACATGTTACTGTTATTACATTAATTGGATTATACACATTTATACATCTTATACACGGTGTGCATAACAATGTAGGTGTTCACAGCTTCACATATTAAGTTTTTTCATTTTTAGTTACCAAAGGGGCACTCATTCCATGGATTCTTACATAACAATCAATTGTGAATGGAATATAAATTATTGAAAGGAGTATGAAATAGTGAATGACTATATATATATATATATATATATATATATATATATATATATATATATATATATATATATATATATATATATATATATATATATATATATATATATATATATATATATATATATATATATCTATATATATATTATAATGGGACTTCTACGTGATTGAATAATACACACACGTACGCACACGCCCACGAACATCCACATTTCAATGTATCGTGCAATAATTATTAATTGCTCGAATAGGGCTGTGTGTTAATTCCCAATTTATTTGGACAGTGTGTCTGCTGGTGGATTTCCAACCAACTACTGTCGTGGTATTTCTGTGTACTGTTTTGGTAAAGCGTAACAACTTGTGTGTAATTGGTGATCGTGATCTTGCGACCACACGTCAAAAGTCACACGATGCGTCCATTGATAATCCACGAGGCGGTGTCGGCTGATGCTACGCGAACCTTCCACAACAAATCACCATGTCGACGCTTCACCGCAAACACTACACTTCGCGGCTCGTATGACGTAAACTTCACGATTATGGGTCGAGCTTTGCGAAGAGAATCCTCCGTCTTCTAGCAGTTCGTGAAATAACAACAAAATCTTCGAATGTGGCAGACATGTGTATTAGTCTTGCAGTAGATAACACAATCAGTATATGTTTGTTACACAACGTAGTACCCACGTGACTTGATATTTAACGTGCCTATACAAACGAGTGGCCACACTAACTACAGCCATACTTCCGAGTGAACCAGAAGCTTGTTGTCATATAAATAAACATATCATGATAACAAAACGCGTTATGGAAGTACAAAACGTACGTGTAAATACATAAGCGTAACATTATTCGACAATAGTGTACAATTTGAACTAAACAGTAACGTTAGACGCAATTACCAACTTATACGGAAATAAGTATGTCTAGGTGTTTATTTTGCCGCCTGGTCATTAGACATAGTATAACGACGATAAGGACTAGCCGAAGCGTAAATATTGTTGCACTATCGTATATTGTACATAAGCTTGTAGCTGCTATAATGTTGTAACCAAATTACGTGATGGTTAGCCACACATGAATATTTAGACCCGGTCCACACGTTGACACAGAAAGCGTGACATGAGCTACCGTACCAACTATTTCGAGAATAAATACCCTGTATGTATAACTACATTATAATCATAACCAGACTTTTAAACAGCAACCAACAGTTGTGTTTTAAGACTGGACAGTGCACCAATATTCGTGCATAATACTTTCATGATGTTGACTAGTGTCACACCAACAGTAAACATTTATATATATGTACAGGTTGTGTATTTGAACGTCCACGGTCATAAATACAACATTAATATAATGAGTACATAGGCAATATTACAACTATTCAAATGTGCAAAATCTTAACTACAAAGTAAACATAAAATTCAATCCACAATGTCAAACATAATCGAATAAACTTCTATTCTGACAGGTATTGAAATAATGATGGTACGCAGACTACTTGGTTGGTGTCTGTGCTATATGCGAAAGTAATACATATATTAAAATTAATATTTATCCGGTATATTGTGGCAATGGTTGAATTCCAATTAGTAAGTCGTTAGCAGCAGGCCAAAGATAATGTGTAAACACGTCAGAGGGATGTTTTACAGCACCCGAACAATCTTTCAATCAAGTTAGTTAGACAACAAATATACACCGTGCGTACATGATAGCAATATCTTGATGTGGACTGCTGCTTCGTGTAGTTTACAGAAGCAATTTGAATCACACCTGAGTGTTGTCAAAGTTTGTTGTAGGATGTTCATCGGTTGGACTCACACGAACTGCATACTTTTGTTCTGAAACATAAATCAATACTAACACTGATAAACAAGTTACGTGATTCAGCAATTTTAGAGGAGTGCGAAAAGAATAAGAAACTTTAACATTCAGAAGTAGACTGTATGGTTGGGTAATGCTCACAGCCAACACAATAGCAACACTGGTGTGAAAGCAAATATAGTTACTCACAACTACTAATCATAAGTAATTCATTTAACGTTTTTCATACATATATTTTATCGTGGATATTATAATAAAAATGATGTTATAATTACTATAAATTTCCAAAGAATGTCATTGGACAGAAATTGAATCATTCATACCTATGTTACTGCGCATGTGTCTGGTTGCGGTAATCATGTTACCAACAGCTTTAAACCGATTTGTTGCCAATTGTGAAGAGGCAGTTTGACCAGATGTCCCTAAATGAAGACACAAAAACATGTGAGTGCAACAATCAAAATTAGGCAACAGTAGACCTGTGGTGTTAATTAACTTTTAACTGTTGGCTGCAGACATGACAATGCCTCTGCCAGCTAATGCGCCCTGCTAGTCAGTTCTGGTCACATGCAAAAGACAGCCAAGACTGGGAAATTCAGCAGGATGCACTCAATTCTTCTTTGTTCCTCCTGCAGCTAAGACTCTCACATCCTATAGCATTCCTTGATGCATTCCACTAAATGACCACTGGTAATTACTGTTGGGCTGACCACTGTAATTTACTCCATAGCCCTACTGAAAATGAGTTACTTATCTACATATCTTGCCTTGAGCCATCACTGGTGCTGATTACTTCACACTTTGAAAAGCCAATTACACCTTTGATGAAGTTGACACCAGTTATCATTGTAAATGATCTGGTGGACTATGGCCCTGCTTTATGTGTCAAGATAAACAGATAATACATTTCTTCCAGACACCTGTACATCCTGTATTGTGCCAGTGAGGTGTCTATTTTGAGTATCAACAGCATGTCAAAAATTGACGTTAGGTAGAGATCATATTACTCTAACCAATCATAGTAAAATAATAATGTGACCACGGTTATTAAACTTAATACGATTTCTGGGAAAACCACAACATTCACATAAATAGCATTGTACAAAGAACATTGCAAACAAAAACGTGAGCTAATGGAAGGGAACCCAACCACTAAAGGAAGCATACAGAATTGATGCATGTAGAGTTGACAAAACTATTACAAGTCATGGTATGTCATCTTCATGTGTTATCACCCATTTATCTGATAATCAATGAGACCTGTTTATTCTGGCTCCCTGCTCGTCTTTTAAAAAGTCTTAAATGCATTAGGTTAAAACCAAACCAAAAACGTAAACCCAAAAAAATTGCAATATTTTATTCCCACATAGCGTGCACAGGGTGTAATTACAAATATATTGACCTATGTTATATTTACAGTTTACTAATCTATAAAAAAAACCTATTAAAATGACTTGTGTATCTGGCATAAGAAAAAAAATCAATGACCAGTATCGGTGTCAGCTTTATCCCAGACTTCAAGGAGCTTGAAACCACTTACATTGCTGGTCACGTTGGCACTGACCTTTGCTTGATGAGGAGTTAGAAGTCGACTTTGTACTGCATTTAAACATCTCCTTCCACCCTTGCTGCACATCCTTGCGTGTGGCACAGTAGAAGATGAAGATGAAGAGCCCCTGCAGCGAATTGAAGATGGCAAACAGGTAGTGGAAGACGACACTAGCCCCTCCAATGGCAAAGAACGCGAAGGCCCAGGTTAGCCCAAGCAGCACCATGACACTGGCGGCACGTTGCAGGTGCACTGTAGTGCTGGTGTGACGAGCCTGTGTCAACTTATTGTGAGCAGCGCTGTGCAGTTGTCGCATGACCAACACGAAGACGATGCAATTGACAATGATGATGGCACCAACTGGTGCCAGCAGACCACCGTAGAAGGCATCTCTTGACAGCCAGCATCTGCAACAACATAAAAGGTAAAGGTATGTTCTTATATAGTGCTGTATCCAGTCCTAGTTCAAAGCGCTTTACACTCACCCTGGCAGACCTGTTCATAATTCCAACACCAATTCAACTTCTCAGGGAATCATTCAGCCACACTGCAATTACTGCGTGAAGACTATTCGTTCACCTATCCCCCTTAGCCAGGTATTCATTTATACAGTTGAGTGAACTGTGGCAACATGGGGAGAACATAACTGCCAAAGTTTTGAAATGGCAGCAAGAAGATTCCAACCCGGGTTCTCTCAATTGAGAGTCCGATGTTCTAACCACAATGCCACTGCGCCCCACTGCCTCACATGTTTTGACCCAGAATAAAAACTAAGATATTGATGAAAATAAATAAGCTTATTCAACAAAGAAATTATCTCTGCATATATTAGTGCATTAAGGTGGCTGACTACCCTGACATTAAGGTGGCTGACTACCCTAACATTAAGGTGGCTGACTACCCTGAAATTAAGGTGGCTGACTACCCTGACATTAAGATGGCTGACTACCCTGACATTAAGGTCGCTGACTATCCTGACATTAAGGTGGCTGACTACCCTGACATTAAGGTGGCTGACTACCCTGAAATTAAGGTGGCTGACTACCCTGACATTAAGGTGGCTGACTACCCTGGCATTAAGGTGGCTGACTACCCTGACATTAAGGTGGCTGACTACCCTGACATTAAGGTCGCTGACTATCCTGACATTAAGGTGGCTGACTACCCTGACATTAAGGTGGCTGACTACCCTGACATGAAGGTGGCTGACTATCCTGACATTAAGGTGGCTGACTACCCTGACATTAAGGTGGCTGACTACCCTGACATTAAGGTGGCTGACTACCCTGACATTAAGGTTGCTGACTACCCTGACATTAAGGTGGCTGACTACCCTGACATTAAGGTGGCTGACTACCCTGACATTAAGGTGGCTGACTACCCTGACATTAAGGTGGCTGACTACCCTGACATTAAGATGGCTGACTACCCTGACATTACGATGGCTGACTACCCTGACATTAAGATGGCTGACTACCCTGACATTAAGGTCGCTGACTATCCTGACATTAAGGTGGCTGACTACCCTGACATTAAGGTGGCTGACTACCCTGACATTAAGGTGGCTGACTACCCTGACATTAAGGTGGCTGACTACCCTGGCATTAAGGTGGCTGACTACCCTGACATTAAGGTGGCTGACTACCCTGACATTAAGGTCGCTGACTATCCTGACATTAAGGTGGCTGACTACCCTGACATTAAGGTGGCTGACTACCCTGACATGAAGGTGGCTGACTATCCTGACATTAAGGTGGCTGACTACCCTGACATTAAGGTGGCTGACTACCCTGACATTAAGGTGGCTGACTACCCTGACATTAAGGTTGCTGACTACCCTGACATTAAGGTGGCTGACTACCCTGACATTAAGGTGGCTGACTACCCTGACATTAAGGTGGCTGACTACCCTGACATTAAGGTGGCTGACTACCCTGACATTAAGATGGCTGACTACCCTGACATTACGATGGCTGACTACCCTGACATTAAGCTATCTGTGCATCATTGTTACAGCAATGATTAAATCAACACAAAAGTTATATTGTTGATTGAAACTACGTCCATAATGCCAAAAGAAAACACATATGATACATTATTGGTAAAAGAACGTTAATAAGAACCGAAACCATTATAAATAAACCATTATACATGTGGCACCTCTGGCGGATAGTGGGATTACTTCTGTTGGGGAATCGTTACAGAAAATGTTTAGTGTAATTAACAATGTTACCATAATATGGCATTTTACAAGAACATTTAGTTAGGGTGGTGAATTAAATTAACATTTTAGCCAAGTTTTACCAAATATTTTTGAAACTGAATTAAAATGTGGTTTCTCAGTAACTTAAATAATTACATAAAATAATAAATTTTACCATTTTTGTTATGCAAATTTGACATGTTTTGCTTTATATAATAATAAAAATATCAAATTGCAATAATCATGCAAGTTTTATATTTGAATAGTAAATAAATCTCGTCATAACTGATTATGACCGGAGCGCAGTATTTTGTTAATTTTGTTGGTGACTCAGTTGTTACTATGTCAGATATTTCCAAAATGTTCATGGGACTTTTTTGCCTTTTGGGCCTTTTGGGGTCTAATGGTTTTCAAAGCAATGTTTAAAATTTAATTACTTTATTTCAAGGTAATCAGCCATCTTTATTAGCCAGTGGTGTAATACTATTCAAGTTAGATACTGGTAGGTAAATGCATATATTATTTAGTGCAACAGTACCCTGGAATACACATTAAATAGTTTGTAGTACTGCGGAGGTGGCGTATAACTTACATGTTTCCTTGCAGCTTGTAGTTGTCGGTATTGATGCCAGCAGTAATGGCAACAGCAATGAGAGGAACACCTGAAATGGAAGTGGAACTTTGTATTTGCGGTGTACACGTAGCCTATTGCAAGTACATGTTCTGTTGGTCAGCCATCATATTTCAGACTCACAGAAATATGCAGACAACTGTTTATCTAAAAAAATTATATTTGCACATATGAATATAGAGTGTACATCACAGGAACTCTGACTTCTTAAAGAACATTTCAGGATCTCGCTCTCCTCTTTCCAATATGACCCAAAACTCGCTCCTGCCTATGTCCAACTGTAGGTCACTGCCCCCATAAAGGTGATCTGCTGGCACCCCAGTGGTTTTACACGTACCCCAGGCGATGAGTATACTCTTGAGTAAGAAGCGTGAGTAGTAAGTCTGGAAGACCTTGACAAGGGCGTGATACATGTAGAATGCTTCTACAGCCATCCACAGCCACGTGGCCAGCAGGAAGTAGTGCATCGCTCCAGCAAAAATCTGCAACATACCAGGAGCTCTTGTTGCAAACACACAAACACTTGCAACATACTAGGAGCTCTTGTAGGAAATGCACAAACACTTGCAACATACCAGTAGCTCTTGTAGCAAACACACAAACACTTGCACCCATACTAGGAGCTCTTGTAGGAAATGCACAAACACTTGCAACATACTAGGAGCTCTTGTAGGAAATGCACAAACACTTGCAACATACCAGGAGCTCTTGTAGGAAATGCACAAACACTAGCAACATATCAGGAGCTCTTGTAGGAAACACACAAACACTTGCAACATACTAGGAGCTCTTGTAGGAAACACACAAACACTTGCAACATACCAGGAGCTCTTGTAGGAAATGCACAAACACTAGCAACATATCAGGAGCTCTTGTAGGAAACACACAAACACTTGCAACATACTAGGAGCTCTTGTAGGAAACACACAAACACTTGCAACATACCAGGAGCTCTTGTAGGAAACACACAAACACTTGCAACATACTAGGAGCTCTTGTAGGAAATGCACAAACACTTGCAACATATTAGGAGATCTTATAGGAAACACACAAACACTTGCAACATATTAGGAGCTCTTGTAGGAAATGCACAAACACTTGCAACATACTAGGAGCTCTTGTAGGAAATGCACAAACACTTGCAACATATTAGGAGATCTTATAGGAAACACACAAACACTTGCAACATATTAGGAGCTCTTGTAGGAAACACACAAACACTTGCAACATACTAGGAGCTCTTGTAGGAAATGCACAAACACTTGCAACATATTAGGAGATCTTATAGGAAACACACAAACACTTGCAACATACTAGGAGCTCTTGTAGGAAGTGCACAAACACTTGCAACATACCAGGAGGTCTTGTAGGAAATGCACAAACACTTGCAACATACCAGGAGCTCTTGTAGGAAATGCACAAACACTTGCAACATATTAGGAGATCTTATAGGAAACACACAAACACTTGCAACATATTAGGAGATCTTATAGGAAACACACAAACACTTGCAACATACTAGGAGCTCTTGTATTAAGTGCACAAACACTTGCAACATACCAGGAGTTCTTGTAGGAAATGCACAAACACTTGCAACATACCAGGAGTTCTTGTAGGAAACACAGAAACACTTGCAACATACTAGGAGCTCTTGTAGGAAATGCACAAACACTTGCAACATACCAGGAGCTCTTGTAGGAAATGCACAAACACTTGCAACATACCAGGAGCTCTTGTAGGAAATGCACAAACACTTGCAACATATTAGGAGATCTTATAGGAAACACACAAACACTTGCAACATACTAGGAGCTCTTGTAGGAAGTGCACAAACACTTGCAACATACCAGGAGCTCTTGTAGGAAATGCACAAACACTTGCAACATACCAGGAGCTCTTGTAGGAAATGCACAAACACTTGCAACATATTAGGAGATCTTGTAGGAAACACACAAACACTTGCAACATATTAGGAGATCTTATAGGAAACACACAAACACTTGCAACATACTAGGAGCTCTTGTATTAAGTGCACAAACACTTGCAACATACCAGGAGTTCTTGTAGGAAATGCACAAACACTTGCAACATACCAGGAGTTCTTGTAGGAAACACAGAAACACTTGCAACATACTAGGAGCTCTTGTAGGAAATGCACAAACACTTGCAACATACCAGGAGCTCTTGTAGGAAATGCACAAACACTTGCAACATACCAGGAGCTCTTGTAGGAAATGCACAAACACTTGCAACATACCAGGAGTTCTTGTAGGAAACACAGAAACACTTGCAACATACTAGGAGCTCTTGTAGGAAATGCACAAACACTTGCAACATACCAGGAGCTCTTGTAGGAAACACACAAACACTTGCAACATACTAGGAGCTCTTGTAGGAAATGCACAAACACTTGCAACATACCAGGAGCTCTTGTAGGAAACACACAAACACTTGCAACATACTAGGAGCTCTTGTAGGAAATGCACAAACACTTGCAACATACCAGGAGCTCTTGTAGTAAACACACAAACACTTGGAACATACCAGGAGCTCTTGTAGGAAATACACAAACACTTGCCACATACCAGGAGCTCTTGTAGTAAACACACAAACACTTGCAACATACCAGGAGCTCTTGTAGTAAACACACAAACACTTGGAACATACCAGGAGCTCTTGTAGTAAACACACAAACACTTGGAACATACCAGGAGCTCTTGTAGGAAATGCACAAACACTTGCAACATACCAGGAGCTCTTGTAGCAAACACACAAACACTTGCAACATACCAGGAGCTCTTGTAGCAAACACACAAACACTTGCAACATACCAGGAGCTCTTGTAGGAAACATACAAACACCTGCATTCATACAAGGAACTCTTGTAGCAAACACACAAACACTTGCAGTATACCAGGCGCTCTTGTAGCAAACACATAAACTACAGCACATTTTCAACATACCACAGATACTACTCTTGTAGAAACACACAAAACATACAGAACACATCACACCGCATGCACTCACGCATGACCACACATTTGTACACATGCACTCATGCATGACCACACACACTTGTACACATGCACACACATTGAGTATGCTAATATACAGGGAATCTATACAGAAGCATTTGTAAATAAACTTACAAACATTGGTACATCATACCTGGATACATTAGACAATGACAGATAGTGACAGACAGACAGACAGACAACTGTCATTGACAGATATGTTTACCTGAGACAGCTGTCCATGGACAGGTGTCCATGACAGACAGGTGTCCATGACAGACAGGTGTCCATGACAGACATGTACATGTTAAAAACATACAACCACATTGTCAGTGTCGTTATCGACAGGCTAATTAACAGATTTCAGATGTCAAAAACATGTTCAAGAAAGACACCTATTAGTCACAGCCTGATATTGGCCTTTGCAGATTAAAACAGATTAATGAATGAATTGTGTCCCTACCTTGCAGGCCAGTGAGTGATTTCTGACAAATGATTGTGTTCCAAGGATGAACAATATCAACACCCCGACCAGGGCAAAACACAGGTGGGTCAGAATCTTAGATGGATTCTCTGTTCTGTAGAGCTTCCTGTTAGAGAAATCAACACCAAACATTAAGGGGTGATCTTAACTGAACTGACCAATGCCTTCAATGTGGCTTCCCTAACAGAATGGGAAAAGAAACAATAACCAACTAAAGGAACTGACCAAACTCTACTTCACATACCTCAAATGTCTTAACAAACACAGTTACCTAAAGAAGATGGTAAATTCACATTTAAAAGAGAATGTTAAACTGTGAGTTTGTTAGCTGTACTTGTCAGTATTCTCAAGAGAGATTATGATAAAACTGTCATGGAACCTCAGCCAACCTACTTAATTCTGCTGTGTCTTTTTGACCAAATATTTTAGAGGTGATAAATCCTCTGCTAAAATGCAAATGCTGCACTTAACAGAAAAAACAACAGAGCTAAGATGATGTTCAGTGTCCACAAACAGGATTCGTAGTTGTGAAGACAGAGCGATGCATCAACATATTTCACACTTGAGCGCATCTGTGTGACATGGAGAGAATCCCTCAGTGACTGTCACGGTCTTTCAACACAACAACACCGTCACCAGGCGACACTACACTGCTGTCATTGTTCAATTTTATCGTCAACTTCATCTCACCAATGGCGACCGCAAATTTGTTAGGAATTCGTGGTTGTGTTATTAAGCGCCATCAAAACTGCAGGTAAAGGAGCAGGCCTAGTGAGATGAAAGGTTGAAAAGTGACAGTTAAGAGAATAGATGACCCTCTGACGCCTTCTGCATCCCTCACATGCTCTGGCTACGAGCCAACTCAGACCACACATGCTAGCAGGCAAGGCCAGTGTTCATGCGAGCTTGTACTCAGTTGTATTTAGACAACTACAATGGCCACCAGTAGGGCTGTTATGTCGAGATTCATTGTGGTAACCCATCATCAGTCCTGATCACAATGCCATCGCTGGCGGTGATTTACTGTTGGAATCTTGCTTCTATTCAGCTGGCACACACCCCAACCAGCTTCCTTTAATGGCTTTACTGACACATCAAACACTTAAATACTGGGGTATCTCATTAAACTTGCACTAAACTGGTTTCTGTTTATCCACAAGTAGAAACTCTGGGTTTTGATGACACTAGATGTAGGTATATTTATAGGCAGACACCAAACATCAATAGTGGATATTTTGTAAATTGCATTACATGTATGTTAAGGTAGTCGGCTACCTTGAAATCAAGCTAACTGTACATCGGTCTGCGCATCGTAGTCGTAACATGAAATCAACACAAAAGTTATACTGTCGATTGAAACTACATCCTTTATACCAATAATAAACACAAGTGATAAACATTTTGTAAAAGAACATTAAAATTTTGGCCAACTTTTACTAAAATCACATCACTCCTTGGGGGTAAAATTTGGCTTTTGATAACAGTTTTGCTAATTTTGCTGATGATGTAGATGTTACTCAAATATCTAAAAATTTTGCACAGGACCCCCCAACTTTTTTGCCTTGTGATAGAGATTAATAATAAATGAAATTTTTATCAACTTTTACTGAAGTCTTGTTACTCCTTGTGGGTCAAATATTGAATATTGTCAAAATGCTGCTAAAATATGGTTAATAAATTACATAAAAGAATTAATTTTACCATTTTTGTTATGCGAGTTTGACATATTAAATGCTTTATATAATATGAACACAACAAATTGCAATATTCCTGCAAATGTTTTATTTGAATAGTACATAAATCTTGTGTTATGACTGATTATGATCAGAGTACAGTATCTTGCTAATTTTGCAGGTGACATAGCTGATGGTATGTCAGTTATTTAATAGTTTAATAACTTTTATTTCATGGTAATCAGCCAATAAATTTATTTGGTGGTATTAATACAGATATCCTTCTTCTTATTATTAAGGATGTTAAGAAGAACATTGCTCCTGCAGACCTGCCACATTTTTTGGGTTGCAATACCTGACGTATTTTTAACCTAAAATTCTGTAAGAATCTGTATCAATCTGTATCATTCAAACATATATGTCGTGGCTATATAAAGATTTTCCGTAAATTTCATTAAAATCCATATTACTCCAAAAATCACCAAAATCCATATCAGATACAGGTAACCCGTACCATGTGGCAGGGCGGCTCCTGCTTTGAAAATGGCCACAGTTTGAGGATACTCACCTCACCTTTGAAATGATCCCTAAAATGACCACTGAGATGACCCCTGAGATTATTACTGAGATGACCAATGAGATGATGTCAATGATGACTACTGAGCTGATCCCTGAGATTCTCACAGATGATCGTTCGGGTGTTTTCAAAGGGAAAGTGAAATCCTAACAAGCACAATGTGATACACATCTGCTCATTTGAAAATAGAGTACTGGTGTTGTTTGCATAATCTTAATCTAAATATGTAATAATAAAACTCAATTTCTACCTGGTGCTATGTATACTGGTTACTAGTTACATTGGCTACTACTTGTACAGGTTACTAAATATACAGGCTACTACCTATACTGGCTACTACCTATACCGGCTATTACTTACACCGGCTACTACTTACACCGGCTACTACTCATACAGGCTACTATTTATGCAGGCTACTACTTCACTGGCCACTACTTATGCAGGCCACTACTTATACAGGCCACTACTTATACTGGCCACTACTCATACAGGCCACTACTTATGCAGGCCACTACTTATGCAGGCCACTACTTATGCAGGCCACTACTTATACTGGCCACTACTTATACAGGCCACTACTTATACAGGCCACTACTTATACTGGCTACTACTTACACTGGCTACTACTCACACAAGCTACTACTCACACTGGCTACTACTTATATGGGCTACTACTTATACTGGCTACTACTTATACGGGCTACTACTTATACTGGCTACTACTTATACAGGCTACTAATTATGCTGTCTACTACTTATACAGGTTACTACTTATGCTGGCTACTACTCACACAGGCTACTACTTATACTGGCTACTACTTATGCAGGCTAGTATAAGTAGTAGCCTTCATAAGTAGTACTACTTATAGTGGTTACTACTTACACAAGCTACTACTTATGCAGGCTAATATAAGTAGTAGCCTGCATAAGTTGTACTACTTATAGTGGTTACTACTTACACAAGCTACTACTTATGCAGGCTAGTATAAGTAGTAGCCTTCATAAGTAGTACTACTTATAGTGGTTACTACTTACACAAGCTACTACTTATGCAGGCTAATATAAGTAGTAGCCTGCATAAGTTGTACTGCTCACAGCGGTTACTACTTACACAGGCTACTACTTATGCAGGCTAGTATAAGTAGTAGCTTGCATAAGTAGTACTACTTATACCATCTACTACTTATACTGGCTAGTACTAGTTTACCCAGACACAGCCTACCATGTGACTGTAGCTTAACATGTGATGTGTGTTCATAAAATGCTACTTACACAACAGTCTACAAATATCTTGGTAATTTGTTTTTAAAAAACAAGACAGATGAAACATAATTTGTTGACATTTGGTTGTAAAGCGATCAATTTTCTAAAGGTATTTCTTGTTTATGTTTATATTCTGTGGAAGGCCTGTCAACAGGAATGTACACTTCACTCTTGTAGGCATTCAATACAGTTGAAAATTCCATCCATTTGAAAGGAGCTGGTGTTGTCTGTCATGGTCCTGTTGGTATAATCCATGACTTTGTAGTACTGTGAAACACTGTGAATGTAACATGAGAATGCTTGCGTGCACATGATGTGGCACACAAACAGGTCGCGTACTCGCTTCTCTCAATGAATCTCAGCATGATAGAGTTTCAGTGCTAAAAGCAATATTTCTCACAGCAATTCACAATGAGCATGCAGCACTGGCAGCCCATTGTGGGCCTGGCAACAACGACACCAGCAACAACGACACCGGCAACGCCAAGTGTCGGTTGCTATCTCTCACTACTGCGCATCATGTTTCTAACATCCACCACTTTGTCAGCACATCTCTTACATAGACACATGTTGATGCAGTAGAATAGAGTCAGTGGTGTAACTAGGATCTCACCAGCGGGGGGTGGGTGGGGGGATGGGTGACGCTAAATCACCCATCGGTTCACCATGCTACCATGTAGCGGCACAACAAGTATAATAATAATAATGTTTATTGTCTCAAATAACATAAAACATAAATTCATATACATACAATCAATCAGCCGATCAACTACTAAACACATTTAAGACAATGGAAGAGAAGCAAATTGCTTATGTTTCCTTTTTCAATTATAAATTAAATATATTATGCGCCACGATGTCTAGAAAAAAAAAAAATTTTCACAGTGATTCCTAATACAAGTATACCACATTTGTATAATCAATAACTTGTTTGTTATAAGATATGATAAAAAAGGTTACCACAAATAAGTGATTCACATATAATAATACATAGGACTATTATACTAAATTATACTGGTATATCACAATTGACTAGAGTAGTCTTGTTCGTAGGTTCCCCATATGTAGTGTTTCACTGTCTTTTTAAAAATATAAGTAGACGTACAATCATCCAAGTGGTTCTTTTTAACAATAGTATTCCATAATTTGGGACCAACATATGCCAGTGTATTTTGTCTGGTGTTGGTTTTACAGTATGGTATTTTGTAAACTGTTTCTTGTCTCATGTTATACCTGTGTAAAGTAGTATGATGTGTAAGCATGTCATTAAATATATTTGGTAACATACCCCTATTGTGTTTATACATTAGCACGCAGCTTATATATTTGTTTAGTTGATAAATGTTCATAATTTGATGTCTTGAATAAAAACTGTGTGTGGTTTCTAAATCCAACATGACTAATTATTCGTATTATTCTTTTCTGCAATATATAAATTTTAGATAAATATATTGTTGGGGCTCTTCCCCATACTACATTACAATAGGTAATATAT
Source organism: Lamellibrachia satsuma (assembly GCA_033239005.1). Classification (NCBI taxonomy): domain Eukaryota; kingdom Metazoa; phylum Annelida; class Polychaeta; order Sabellida; family Siboglinidae; genus Lamellibrachia; species Lamellibrachia satsuma. Next base: position 5,664,702 of record BSQZ01000031.1, read on the forward strand.
GGGTAAATAAATGTATAATATAGGTTAACCAATGTCTTCTTGTTCAGTTTGCTCTTTACCTTTTTGATAATGCCTATGCTCTTAGAAATGTTATTACATATGTACTTTATATGGTTACTCCAGTTGATTTTATTATCTATTGTCACTCCCAAAAATTGCGTATGATTAACAGTGTCTATTCCTATTCCATCTATGTATATGTCATTACATCTGTTTCTTATACTGGGAGTACTGCTAAAGGTCATTGTACATGTTTTTTTATATTCAGTGAGAGTTTACTAGTTTTGAGCCAAAGTGATAGCTTTTTTATTTCAATATTTAAATCTTTTTCCATTTTTTGCAAATCTTTCCCTTGGATAAAGATGTTAGTATCATCTGCATACATAATGGGAAAGGTGATCTGAGAAACAGCACCTAAATCATTTATATATATAAGGAATAGTAAGGGTCCTAATATTGATCCTTGTGGTACTCCACATGTTATATTTTTAAGAACAGAATTGATTCCATTAAATTTTACTGTTTGTTGTCTTCCATACAAATAACTTTGAAACCACTGGAGCGCTATTCCTCTGATTCCATAATGATCAAGTTTTCTTAATAGGATATCATGGTTAACAGTATCAAATGCTTTAGCAAAATCTAAAAATAGTCCAATTACATGTTCTTTTTGTCCATTGCACTGGTTATTTTGTCAATTAATATTGTTAGAGCCATATACGTTGAATATCCTTTTTTAAATCCAAGCTGGGAGTTTGACAAAACATTGTGTTTAACTATATATTTATTTAATCTATTATATATTAATCTTTCAACAATCTTTGAAAATACTGGTAATATAGAAATAGGTATATAGTTTTTAATTAGTGTAGCATCACCTTTCTTAAAAATGGGCACTACATTAGCTATTTTTAGTTCATCTGGTACATATACTTTATCAAATGATAAATTTATAATGTGGCATAATGGCCCAATCATACCAGAGTAAGTCTGTTTGATAATATTTGGTTTTATGCCATCCCAGCCGGAACTACAATTTTTCAATTTTTCTATAATTATCCTTATCTCATCTGTGGTTGCAGGTGCTAAAAACATAGAGTTTTTATAAATTCCATCAAGAAAATCGTTAGGCTTTTCTGTGACGAATGGTATTTCATTAGCTAATTCTGATCCAACGGTCGTGAAATACTCATTAAATTTATCAGCTATTAATTGCTTGTTTTGTGTTAAATTACCATTGATTAAGAACTCTTGGCTACATGAAAATGCTGTCCTCTTGCTTATGATTTCCCTTATCACATGCCAAGCTTTTTTCAAGTTGCTCTTGTGCTTATCAAACTCCTTCTGATAGTGATAGTTTTCTACTATATTAATAAGTTGCCTTAATTTGTTTTTGTATCTTTTATAATTAATTTCATTGAACACTGTTGGTTTTCTCAAGAAAAACATATATAGTTTGTGTTTTGTTTTTATAGAATTCCTAAACCCTTTGGTGATCCATACTCTGTGTTTCCCTTTTCTTACCTTTTTTTTTAGCTAGGGGGAATGATTTATCATATGCCAGTGAAATATGAAAAACATTTTTTTAGCCAAATGTGGGGGGCATGGCCCAATGTGTGGGGGCATGAGTAGACAACTGTCTACCTGGCCAATAAACTTGATTCCTCGAAAGTTTTAACCCCAAAAGGGTACATTCTTTGTAACACTTGCCCTGTAAGGTTAGAAGGGGTACACTCTTTGTAACATTGGCCATATATAAGGTTAGAAGGGGTACACCCTTTGTAACATTGGCCATGCAAGGGTAGAAGGGGTACACCCTTTGTAACTTTGGCCATGTAAGGTTAGAAGGGGTACACCCTTTGTAACATTGGCCATGTAAGGTTAGAAGGGGTACACCCTTTGTAACATTGGCAATGTAAGGTTAGAAGGGGTACACCCTTTGTAACATTGGCAGTGTAAGGTTAGAAGGGGTACACTCTTTGTAACATTGGCCATGTAAGATTAGAAGGGGTACACTCTTTGTAACATTGGCAGTGTAAGGTTAGAAGGGGTACACCCTTTGTAACATTGGCATTGTATAATGTTAGAAGGGGTACACCCTTTGTAACATTGGCAGTGTAAGGTTAGAAGGGGTACATCCTTTGTAACATTGGCAGTGTAAGGTTAGAAGGGGTACACCCTTTGTAACATTGGCAGTGTAAGGTTAGAAGGGGTACACCCTTTGTAACATTGGCCATGTAAGATTAGAAGGGGTACACTCTTTGTAACATTGGCAGTGTAAGGTTAGAAGGGGTACACCCTTTGTAACATTGGCAGTGTATAATGTTAGAAGGGGTACACCCTTTGTAACATTGGCAGTATAAGGTTAGAAGGGGTACATCCTTTGTAACATTGGCAGTGTAAGGTTAGAAGGGGTACACCCTTTGTAACATTGGCAGTGTAATGTTAGAAGGGGTACACCCTTTGTAACATTGGCAGTGTAAGGTTAGAAGGGGTACACCCTTTGTAACATTGGCAGTGTAATGTTAGAAGGGGTACACCCTTTGTAACATTGGCAGTGTAAGGTTAGAAGGGGTACACCCTTTGTAACATTGGCAGTGTAAGGTTAGAAGGGGTACACTCTTTGTAACATTGGCCATGTAAGATTAGAAGGGGTACACTCTTTGTAACATTGGCAGTGTAAGGTTAGAAGGGGTACACCCTTTGTAACATTGGCAGTGTAATGTTAGAAGGGTACACCCTTTGTAACATTGGCAGTTGGCACTGTGGAGAATTTACTGTATAGGTTAGAGGTAATCCTTGTAACATTGGCAGTGAAGTTAGAGGGTACACCCTTTGTAACATTGGCAGTGAATGTTGGGGTACACTCTTTGTGGCAGTGTGAGTGTAAATGCAGTGTAATGTTAGAAGGGGTACACCCTTTGTAACATTGGCAGTGTAAGGTTAGAAGGGGTACACCCTTTGTAACATTGGCAGTGTAAGGTTAGAAGGGGTACACTCTTTGTAACATTGGCCATGTAAGATTAGAAGGGGTACACTCTTTGTAACATTGGCAGTGTAAGGTTAGAAGGGGTACACCCTTTGTAACATTGGCAGTGTAATGTTAGAAGGGGTACACCCTTTGTAACATTGGCAGTGTAAGGTTAGAAGGGGTACACCCTTTGTAACATTGGCAGTGTAAGGTTAGAAGGGGTACACCCTTTGTAACATTGGCAGTGTAAGGTTAGAAGGGGTACACCTTTAGTAACATTCTAAGGCCAAGTGGAACACACATTACTATATTTGGAGACAGACTACATTTGATTTTCCCATAGGCCGTCATTATAACGTTTGGATTCCTGTCAGCGTCTGTCTATTGCCATCAAATGAAGGATTTAATGTCGTAGTACAGAAAACATTAACTGTTCTAACAAATCCGATGTGAAAGTGCTCGGCCAATTCTCTAAACATACAGAGCTCGCACAAACCAAGTGATTTGACTATTAATGTTGTAGTGTTGCCACCTAGTGATCATTATCAAACTAAGACGAATGTCCAGTTGAGTGAATACAACTATTTACCAACAATATTAGCCAACACTGTTACACAATAATTACATTTGTGCATATTTCTACCTCTCTTTCAATAATAATAATGACAAGAACAATATAAGTAATTTCAGTAACACCTCAGTTGGCCTTCACTATAATGTTAACAAATAAAAGTGCATGCCCAAGTAAAAGAACACCCTTAAAACATGTTTTCCCATGACAGTACTATTTACCATGACAGTAACATTTGACATGGTTAAAATATAGATTATCTTAAAACTTTCATGGAAGGAAAATCTACAGTAATGATTAATTTATTATCACTGATTCTGGAAGTATTTTATGCATTTCTTGAACATTACATTTTTAACACAATAAAGTGATGCATGGTTCACAGACTGTTCTGAGAATTTACCAGGCTCTATAATAAAATATATTAAAAAAACTGGCATATATGTTCAATATTATGTTGGAGACTAGAATCACCCAAGCTTCTCATTTCTAACCTGCAGACATGAAAGAGAACTTACTTTATGGTAAGCAGTGTGATCAATGTCAAAGTGACGGCCAACAGGGAGATGCCACAGCCGATGTAGGAGATGACTGACAGCGCCACCTGGTGTTCAGGGTCCAGGCTACTGCCCTGGTCATAGACGTCCTGTAAACACATCTCAGTTTAACACACTCCAAGTTTCCTGCTATGTCTAAGTTTTGGCTCAACAACATACACATATGATAGCTACGATACTGTTAGTGTACACAACCTTGAGACTTGAAACTTGTTCATTAGTTAACCTATTACTATATGTTATCAACTAAAAGGACATCATTTTAGTTTCGGTTAACAATAACATACAGTCCACAAGGTCATAACCATATCACAGGGGTGTACAAATATTCGCCTTTCATAAAAAGATGCAAATTCAGACCTCAATTATGTGAATTAATCTTGCGAAATGTTTCATTATGTGAGTACATTCAAGCATTACTTTACTAATGGATTTTCAAATTTTGCTCATGAATTTTCAGTTGTGCACACCTCTGATATAACCAGTGTTCACTGTCTATGCATCAATCCCTTGCATTCTTGAAACTTCATTGGAAAACACAAGGAAATGGCAGTCAGTATTACATTGTGAGTCTACAATTACCCATCCCAATCTTCTAATCATTATGAATTTGTAACACTTTGGCTACTCTTGCAGGTCTTTCAATCAACTAGATGTGGTTCATCATTACAGAACAGGTTCTGACAAAAACAACAATGTTAATCTCACCAGCAGCAGTGCAAAGTTAGTGAGATGGTCACATTGGCAGGTAGTTGAGTCATGGCTGTCCGTGTCAGGGTCAGATGTGCAACCCCTAGTTGACCAGTTACCACCAGTGCCAGGGCCACGTCCAGCGGTGAAGTCCCAGAAGACACACACTGGCTGTCCGACAGTCTGCAGAAGTGCTTATATGTTTCAAAGCCGCTTCTAATATCACATGGAGCTTATCTTATTAGTGTACAGTTATCAATAATTAATATTACTATTAATAAAATCATTCCTATGTATTAAAATGTATATAGTTAATAACATATTGAGATTATACTATTCCAACAGTATTATTGTACATATCTTTATACATATATTTATGTTTGTGTTCAGGGAATGGTTGACAAATGAAATAATATGCTTCTTAAATTTCAGATAATAAAATTTATATTAAAGGATAATTTTCACATTAAGAAAACAATTTCTACTTTGGGAGTCTGTAATCTTTGTTGATGTATCACTAAAGTGTCTTACGTGATGCTGATCCCAACGTAGATGTTGTAGGGTGATAGACACTGGTTCAGGTAGGTCAGTGAACTTGATAGCTGTAAATGATGCTGCAATCACGTGGCTGGTTGTCCTGGAAGAGACTGAGGCAGAGGAACCTGTGGAGGGGCTGTTTTCCAAGGAGGCTGCCCTCTGTACCGACTGCAGGAACACCATGAAATATTAAGTCTATATCATTACTACAATACTGCTACACTTGGTAACATGTACTCATGAAAAAAATTGTAATATGAAATTATTTAAATTATTAAATAATTTCAATCGTCAATAACTATATATAGAGACATATATTACATATACTATTTTCTATGAAAGGAGAAGGAAAAGAAAACTTCAGGACCATTATCAGTGTCAACCTCACCGTAGACTTCAGGGATAAAGAGGAGAGCAACAATTATTTACAATTACATCTTGTAAGTTTGTTTCTACCACAAAAAGGGGTGTTTTCTCTTTCAAATATTTTGTACACATTGTTATCTACAGTATGAGTATGATAAACATCAAAAAGAGTGCCCCTTGAAGTGCTCTGTCAAACTAACCCATTGTTACCCACCTTGAAAAATTTGTCACTTTCAAAGATCGTGAATTGTACAAGATCTGTTGATGCATTGCGTAGTAAATATCCAGGCAGGTAGATGGCACTGTCAGCATTCTGCGAAGATGTGATTGTTGTGTTTGTTTCCAATGACACCTACAGAGGGCAGAGGTGTTTAGAAATGCAGCATATTATAAATATTGTCGCTACATTCGTATTGGTGAAAGCACAAGTACCGCCAGCTGGTGACCAACACTGAGGATATAGTACCAGAGTGTTGTATAACTACCCAAAATTTCAACATGACAAAGGAAAAGATCAAGACATCCAATGTATAGAAGGAAACCAGAAAGACACTGATGACCTCTCTACCAAATTGTATGCATGACTTCTACATGACCTATACATGACCTACACATGACTTCTACATGACCTATACATGACCTACACATGACCTATACATGACCTACACATGAAACCAACTGATGCCATCTGGACATATGGAGAGGGACATACCACAAACCAAATAACCCACCCACTCCATAGTGCTAACTACAGAGGGCAAAAGAAAACAACACAAAACACATTTATAATGTTACATATGACACCAGCAACACAGATTACTATGGAAACTAAAACATGAAAGACGCACTGTATATTAAACAAAGACAGTTGTTATGATCTTTCTGCAACTACTGTCATGTGTCCTTTCTCTATCACATCACAGTATAACTACCGACATACTTCCTCTTTCACTTCACAACACAACCACTGACAGTTTCTTAATCATATGACAGCACAACACACACACCCTCCCTTTCACATCACAGCATAACCACACACATACTTTCTCTTTCACTTCCATGCAAAACCACTGACATTGTTTTGCTTTCACATCTCAGCATAACCACTGACATACTTTCCCCTTTACATCACTAATTGCATACTTTCTCTTTCACTTTCCAGCACAACTTACATTGTTTGCTTTTACATCACAACACAACTAACAGCGTATGATATCTTTCATTACACACCAGAACCACTTAAATTCTTTCTCTTTACTTCACAGCACAAATTAAACTGCAATAATGCATACAGCTCTGTGAGTAACTAACAAAATGTTGCAATTGTACACCCTTACCCCTCTGTGAAGCAGACCACCCATGGGGCTGGTCATCACCCCAAAGCGCACTCCCTCCGTGTCACCAAGTGAGGCTACTTGGAGAACGGCTATCGCAATCTGACCATGGACAATGGTCATTTGTCCGCTTGGAGGCAGCACCAGTCTGGATGCCACTTGTTCCAGACTACGCAGTAATCTGCAAAAAAGGACAGGGTGACTTGTCGACAGAAGCAGCAGCAGTGGGTTAGGGCTTCTTTCTGGATATTCAAGGGTTTTATTCTAACATTTTCATGGTGAATCAATAGCCTATATGTTCACTCAATCAAGGAGACTGGCACATAAGTGATACCATATATTCCCTATACTTGTGACAACTTCTACATGTCACCCTGAACTTAACTGTTCATACTCATGCAATCTAGGCAACATGTACATACATATATGTAGCATAATAATATGTGTGCCAGGCATAGATGTTAATTATTATTTGATGTGTCTTTGTGGATTACATGACACTCATACGAATAACATGTCAGAAATCAACAGGAAATATAAAACAAAACCAACATTAACTAAATCTGATCATTATAATCTAAATTAGACAGTTTTCTATGAATTCTACAATGTCTAGAATCAAGACTATGACATAATTCTGATCATGCAAGGGTGAATACAGGGGGTATGATAGGCACGATCCCCTAGAATCGTTGCTCACCACCCTAAGCCCAAAAAAATTATTCTGCCATTTTAAAATATTCTTAGGAGAGTAATACCCTGGACCCCAGCAACGTTTCACACCTTCACCACTTCTGGTACATCCCTCACACATTTCCACCAATTAATAGTCCTGCACGGCCCATGTCATAAATCGTTAAACAGTTAGCCATATTATATTTAAATTTTTGCTGGAAGCAGTCATTAAAACAAATGAAACTTACTTTTCTGTGCCATTAAACTGCTGTTGTGACTCAGTCAAAGTGTTGATGTCAACTTGTAACATGTTGTTATATGTCTGTATCACTGCTGTGGCCGAGTTAATATCCAGTTTGATGTCCGTGTTGAGCACTGTACTAAGGATCTCTGCACTGTATCCAACATCCACCTGACTCAACTGTCGTGAGGTGTTTGTCACAGTGGCCAGTGACTTAAGGATCTCTCCAACATTACCTGTATATGAAGAAACAATAAAATGGCCTAAGAATAAATAATCTCCCTCATTCAGCTAACATGCGTTCAATCATTATTATCCTTTAGCTAGTCTGTCTTCAGCAATGTTTGCATTCAGAATATCCCTTGACTAACTCACCTTTAGTAATGTGAGTTTTGAGAAGGTCCCTCAGCTGTTTTGTGATGTTGCTATCACCCCCAGACTTACAGCTTGACAAATCTGGCTCAGTCCACCTTGGTAAGCCATCAGCATCAAGGTCACTGTAAGAGTTCAAGGTTACTATAACAACACAGTTCAAGGTCAATGTATCAACACAGTTCAAGGTCAATGTATCAACACAGTTCAAGGTCAATGTATCAACACAGTTCAAGGTCAGACTAACAACACAGTTCAAGGTTAGTGTAAGAACACAGATTACTCTAGTTTTGTAAACAATGCTTAAATGAAAAATGTAAACACTTCAAAAGAATTGAATTTTAATAGAAATATCCACATGAATGCTGAAAGGTTTGTTTCTGTCTTACCATTTTCTTGTGGCAAATTTATAGGCTTCATACAGCGCCTCACTGAACACAGGACACATAACCTGGGCGGTGACTCCAGCCTTTGTACGAGGCCACACAAACACACCTAGTGTATCATCGGTGACCTGTCTTGGACACTGGGCTGAAAGGGAAGACAAAAAGGGTAAGGTAAGTTCTTATATAGCGCGGTATCCAGTCTGCTCAAAGTACTTTACACTCCATCCCATGGCAGACCTGTACATTCCAATGCCAACTCTTCTCTGAGAAGCTTTCAACCATTACCTACCAATGTCTATAGCCAAGTGCTCATTTATACAGCCGAGTGAACTGAGGCAACGTGGATGGAACAAAATACCCCAAGCTGCAGCAAGAGCAAGTCTGTCTGTCTGCCTGCCGCCTACCTGCGTGTGTCTAAGTAAAGAAGAAATGCCTTTACACACCCTGCAAACCAGCAGGTGAGTGATCATGTACAATGTAGTATATAACCTTCCAAAGTAATACATTTAAGCCTGCACCAACCTATGTCAGAGTGAACTGAGATTATGATGCTGTTTCGTTCTATGAGCAAGTGATCCTTGAAGCCCTCTATGATGATTCTGTACCAAGCTGCCAGCAGTACCTCTCTCAGTGCCTCTGCTCTCTGCCCAAGTGGCGAATGTGTCTTCAACAGGCACTCAAATCTAATCTGCTTGCTGACATCTCTACTGTAGATGACAAAAACAACGCAAGGAACACAATTATTTTGAATGTAGGATAATAACGAAATAAGTAATACTAATACAATACAAATAATATATACATAATTATATGTATTAAAATCATGCAGTTCATACATTTTATAAAATTAGTTCAATGTCATTTGTAAATGTTTTCTGAAACCATAACTATTCTTACACATACAGATGTAAAAGTCGACATTAGCTTTGTCTTGCTTGCTGTTTTAAATGAGTGGTCTAATTATGTTGACACAGTCAGAAGCACTCAACTGCACAGTATTTACTAGTTAGTAGTAGTAGTAGGCCCTACTTGGAACGAACCAAGTCTAAGCATAGTTATGTGGTTTTTATTTTGTCTTTCTTGTTCTTTCTGTTGTAATCAGTTACTGACATGATACATATTATTATTCACTTTCATATTCTGTTTGCAGTTATCAGTCAATGACGTGTCCATGTTCTTATTCAGTACGTTTGTAATTCTACACTGATCGCCAGATGGAAGCACCATTGCGATACATCTGTGCAATCTGTAAATACGCCATATTTAACTTTACAGAAAAAAATGTACGCAATTGTGCGTTATGGTCACTATAGACCCGTGATTTTTATACATTTAATGCATCGCATATTACCATAGAATGAGGCTTTTTCGAAGATGCTCTTTTTAAGGGAAATTCCGACGTTAGCCTCGCTTTCAGAAATTTATTTCCGCCGTTCGATATTCACGAATGGTTCACTAATAAAAAAACTGTTCTAACAACTTGTTTGCACTCGGTAGATTAAATAACTGGTAGTTATCTTGAATATCGACACAATGCGCATAAGTTCCTCCATATTTTGTGAAAACGATATTGTATTAAGTAAAGGCAAAAACTACACTGACCAGTGCCGTGGCAGTACAGCAGGTATATTAATTACAACTTACCTGAATCGAGTTTGAGACAATGTGTGCTCTCTTGATGCCAGCTTGGTGAAAAGTTCGGTTAACTACAACAAAGAACACACCTGCAAGTCTAAGTAAAGCGTGCTTAACTATGTGACTTCTTATTATAAAACATCAGTAACATTCCTACGATTTTATATATCATTGCATCCCACCAGGTGTCACTACTGCCCAGGTTGAGGGAGTTAACTAGTTCCCTGTCTTTCCCATGGCATTGGTGCCTTGTAGTGCATCCATAAATGCTATAGGTCATACACAAATTAAAAATCAAGTTTGTGGTTCAAAAAGGTATTCGTGCAAACCAAGCAACTCCGACCACTCCATGGACCATGGTGCTGCCCCCCACAGAACAAAACAAAACATAAAATACACGTGTGATGTTACATATGAAATCAGCAACCCAGATTACTATGGAAACAAATAAAAATCAAATAAAGTTTGTTGTTCAAAAAGGTATTTGTATATGCGTGAACATGTGCGTATTACTATACAGTATATTCGCCCACAACGAATGCAGGTGTAGTACACCTGCATTCATTGTGGGCAATATATGAGAAAAATATTCAAATAAAGTAATTATAATATTGCAAATGTCCAGAAGGGGCTTCTTGCCCCATAGCCTATGTGGACCTCTTACCCCACCATAGGAACCTCAGCTAAAATGACCACAACTTTTTTCAGAGTCTATGTATGTCAAAACTTTCAATATACGAAATGTACCTAATATAATGATGATCATTCATAGCACGTATATATGATAAAAAATGAAATGATTCTTTCCCGCATAAGATATCCCTTTAAGGGGGGCTCGTTGCCCCACCCTACCTTATGCAGGGGCGGTTCATTCCACATAACTGGTTGGATATATTACAGAAAAATTATCACTTTAAACATACACATTAAAACACAGCATTAAGATGCAAATGTTTTTGGTATGGTATAATGCTAGAGAATGGATATTTTATGGACACTAACCGAAATGTTCAGCTCAGCCTGAAGTTTTTGAAGTTCCAAGCTTGTCGAATTATCATAGTTGCTCAGATATGGCCTTCTCATAACAAAACTGACACCGAATGTCACAGTGTATAAGTAGCCTACAACATGCAATGTCACACTGTATAAGTAGCCTACAACATGCAATGTCACAGTGCACAGGTAGCCTACAACATGCAGTGTCACAGTGCATAGGTAGCCTACAACATGCAATGTCACAGTGTATAGGTAGCCTACAACATGCAGTGTCACAGTGCATAGGTAGCCTACAACATGCAATGTCACAGTGCACAGGTAGCCTACAACATGCAGTGTCACAGTGCATAGGTAGCCTGCAACATGCAATGTCACAGTGCACAGGTAGCCTACAACATGCAATGTCACAGTGCATAGGTGGTCTACAACATGCAATGTCACAGTGTATAGGTAGCCTACAACATGCGGTGTCACAGTGAATAGGTAGCCTACAACATGCACTATGGCCAAACATAAATACTTTCCAGAACAAAATAAAAAATTGTTATGAGCAACATTAGGTATGAACTTGCATTTTATACTTTGCACAAGAAAAAACACTCTGTGTCAAGAAACAAAAATGTTACATTATAATGCTCATAAGTAGTGGTCGATTAGGTAGTTCATGTTACTGCATGGACCATGCAGTAACACGTACTACCCAATGGTCCATGCAGGTAGAATGTATAACTGTACACATACTACCTTATGGATCATGCTGGTAGTATGTGTTACTCCATGGACCATGCAGTAACACATGCCACCTAACGGTCCATGCTAGTAGTATGTGTTACTGCATTGGCCATGCAGTAGGACATTCTATCCAATGGTCCATGCTGGTAGGATGTGTTACTGCATTGGCCATGCAGTAAGACATACTATCCAATGGTCCATGCTGGTAGTATGTGTTACTACATTGTACCTAAAACAGTGGAATAAGAGTACCTGCAGCAGTGCAGCAAGAGTACCTGCAGCAGTGCAGCAAGAGTACCTGCAGCAGTGCAGCAAGAGTACCTGCAGCAGTGCAGCAAGAATACCTGCAGCAGTGCAGCAAGAGTACCTGCAGCAGTGCAGCAAGACTACCTGCAGCAGTGCAGCAAGAGTACCTGCAGCAGTGCAGCAAGAGTACCAATGACAGTGCAGCAAGAGTACCTGCAGCAGTGCAGCAAGAGTACCAATGACAGTGCAGCAAGAGTACCAATGACAGTGTAGCAAGAATGTCTTCAAGAATGCTGCTCTCCAATGAGAGAGCTTACTCTGGCAATGGTTAACTTACCAGGGTAGTCTGCATTGCTGTTACATGTCGCTGAAGCACAACAGAACTGGCAGAGTGACGGGGACGAATCTTCTGAACAGTTGACAGGGTTTGCCTTCAGCTTGCTGAGACAACTGGTTGACTGCTGGCACTGCTTAGTGATCCACTGGTGTCCACCAGAAGTCCGAATGATCGTCTCACACGCATCCTGTCGTACATTTGGAAAAAGAATATTAATCAAACTTCATACTTTAGCTTGATTTGGACAGCTCACTTTAACTGAGAAGTTACACGTTTCGGCGAGTTCTTAAATGTATCTCCTTTAGACGTGTGTTACATGTGAAGAAATGGGTCTGATCAATATAGTTCTCGTATAAACTAAAATGATACTCGTTTATCAATAAAAATTAAAAAAATGTGGAGGTATTTTAAGAAAATTATGCTATTATAAAAATCTTCTTTAACTGTTGAATCATTCCAAAGGGACATAGGGAAAAATACACCTTCTAATATCACTACATTACTACAATATAAATTATTATGATGTGAAGTAGAGCTTACACTGCCTTGTGGACAAGACTGCAAGTGTCCACGTTCTTCACATTCAGTCTGACTCGTAGAGCGAAAACAGTTCAAGCATTTCTGTTGTTTGTCGATTGTCGTTTCTAGCAAAGAAAAAGTAAATCGTTTTATTTGTGCAAAATGGAAATTTTGACTTGGAGAAATATAGAAATGTTGCCAGACTAGTGCATTCTGACAAAAAAAAACTTAGGTAACTATTATAGTACTTTATACAATGTTTTTGTAGGTAGATGACAGGCACGCACGCATGCACGCACGCACGCACGCACGCACACGCACACGCACACACACACACACACACACACACAAACATGTGATCCTGTATCACAGGAGATGTTGGGGAAGGACATTTTGTCACTTATAGTTTCAACTTATTGTTCTCACCGTCACAGTTTCCAAATTGCTCGTCGTCAACTGTGAAGAGATTGCTCTGCCGTAGATTGGCACAGTTTGGGCCAACGAGGAAGAGTGGTGGTAGCAGGCCGAGCACCCAATCTCGCAGGCGCTTCATTTCACAATCACACTGTAATGGGTTGCCTGTCAGATCTCTGTCAAACCAACATGGGGAAGTTGAAGTATCCGCAGCTTCTTATAGTTTTTTCACCAGCTAGGACCATTCACACAATCTGTGGGTTAGTATTCACATCTGCACTAATTTTCAAACAAATGCAAAGTTGTTGTTTTTCTGAAATTATGTAGGCATGTGCACTACATATGTTCTAGGCATGAAAGCTGTACCCATGTGAGTTGTAGGCATGTGTGTGTGTGTGTGTGTGTGTGTGTGTGTGTGTGTGTGTGTGTGTGTGTGTGTGTGTGTGTGTGTGCGTGCGTGCGTGCGCGCGTGCGTGCGTGCGCGCGTGCGAGCGTGCGGGCGTGCGTGCGTCGTGCGTTTGTGTTGTAAGCATGTGTGCCGTAGGCTTGTGAGTCGTAGGCATGCAAGATGTAGGCATGTGTGTTGTATGCATGTGAACTGTATGTATGTGTGTTACAGGCATGTGTGCACTAGACTTGTGACTTGTAGGCATGTGCACTATAGACATTTGCATGTGTGGCGTAGACATATATGTTGTAGGCATGTAGTGGTTCCCTCCTTCTAATTTATACACTTCAACAAAGATGAACTACTTACACCTGTGTAAGTTTTGGCAGCAGTTTGAAAGCGTCGCTGGAAATGTGGCGAATCTGATTGTTACTGACATCTCTGGCAAAACAGAAACTTAATGTCAGCGATGTGGCAATGAACGTTTTACAAAGTAACTACTTTTATACACATTAATTTATCTAAAAACTCAATGGTGTCCGAACTGTTGCATTCCGCGAGTGATATATGCATTCTATGAAGTTAATATTAATAATAATTTCATACAGATTGTTAACTATAATACATAATAAAATCACGTTACTAAGCACGACGTATACTTACATCTGTTTTACTCCCAGTAGTGATGCAAATGTTCCCGCACGAATCTCCCTTAGGGCATTCTTCGTCATCAGTCTGTGTGGTAGCATAAGACATTGCAGAGTTGAGTGCAGGAATTGTTACTGCGGTTTTGCAAGGAAAGTATGAATATATTGACATATGTAATTTAATTCAATTGTATTTAAATGTATGCTACAGTCAACACGTATATAGTTACGCATAATTCATCCATTTAAATACATTTGTTCTTAACACATATGTCGCATTTCAACGTAACTGCTTTCAGATATATTCTTTCATTTTTATACAAGAGAAAGTTAAGTGGCTGTCGTCCAATAAACAAGTACAGTTCGAAGTTAAAATGTTAAAACTATTAAAGCCTGCGTATTAGCACAATACTTACAGTTTACCAAGCTTATGCAGGTTTCTGAATGCATTGTCCTCTATAACTGACAGAATATTTTCCTCCAGATATCTGAAGTCACAATAAGAGTATAAAAATAGTTGTTAAAACAAGGACTAAATTGTAATATAGTAGGAAAATATTGTATCACTAGGTACTATGCTATCAGCGACAGTATTCGTTACATAAAATAAATTCAAAGTAATCCATTCAGTTAGATAGGTAATATGTCACCTGTATATGTCGCATAATAATATGACTGCAGGGTTGTTGTAAGTAAATTCCTTAGACTTTTGGTAGGATGTAATACTTAAGTTTAAGTGAGCAAATTTGACGCCTTATCAGTTGCAATAGGAGAGTGATATAGACCTTCACATACTAAGACCTACTGTAAATATTAAACATCCTCTTCTAATATACCGCCCACATCTCGCAATGACTGTGACTTACAAATCAGTCAGACGGTGTAAACGTGAAAACACTCCACTTGGCAACTTTTCAATTTGGTTGTTGTTGAGGCCTCTGCAATAGAAGAGAAACTGTTAGCATCAAAACTGAGATGCATCATAACTTTCTAATAATATGACAGAAACTTGTTCAAGTTATACGTTATAGTTGGACTACTCGGTGACACAAATGATCATGAACATTCCTAAGACTAAGTTTAACCTGGGCACGCGCGCTTTCTAAAATCTGGAACAAATTCCCCATCACTTTAAAATCATATGAAGCTATAACAGCTACCTCCCGCAACAAACAATATATATTTCCTGGACGGTCCCTCGCTGTGATGATGACTTTGCACGTCCCCTATGGTGACATCATACTTGACGATTATGGGTTGATATGCCTCCGAGCTCGGGATAATGAGGATTTAGACGCCATAAAAGTGTTGTCATTGTTGTCATTGTTAGTGTTATATTATGTTATGTTATATTGTGTTATGTTATGTTATGTTATGTTATGTTATGTTATGTTATGTTACGCTATTTTATGTTATGTGTATTGCTCATCAGTAATTTCTCAGTACGGAATAGAGAAAGTGCTAACGCACGCATGTACACACGCACGCCAGCACGCACGCACGCACGCACGCACACACGCAGTGTGCTTAACGTGCTTAATGTGCTTCAGTTCTATTTTCTTGCTCGTCTCATTTTTACGAAAATTCAAACCTACCTAGTATCCACTACGACACTATTAAATTATTCTATGCTTTATCCAGCATTTATTGAAGTGAAAATGGAAACGCTGAAAACTAAAAAATTTCGCCCTTGGTGAGGATGGAAGTCACGCCCATGACCAACATTGACTCTGTAAAGGTTTATCTTTTTGGATATCCACTAATTTCAGCCTTACCAGATCTAACGACTAAGTAAATGCTTTCGATGATTTGAAAAAAAATTCGCACTTTTTTATTAAACCGATTGCGGATGTTACTTAATCTATTCACACGCACGCAGGCACGCACGCACGCACGCACGCACACACACACACACACACACACACACACACCACACACACACTATACACACACACACACACACACACACACACACACACACACACACACACACACACACACACGCACGCACGCACGCACGCACGCACGCACGCACACACACTTGGTTCAATTATACTAAAATGTATTGCAACTCTATAGATAAGCATAAATACAGAGTAAAGCAAAGCGACATCCTGTATAATAACATAAAGAGAACATTAGAGGAAGAACATTGCATAATGTTATACTCTCCGGTTACTTTAAAAGCCAATTTCAATACCTTTGCAGGTCACGTGGTAATTGCCCATTTAAATATCGTATATATTGTAGTTGAAGTTGAACGATACAAATCTGGCAGACATCGCACGCACTGACTGTCCCATGATCTGGTTGTGTACTCACAAGACAACCGTTGTCATTGGGAGGTGGGACGGCGGCGTCGTCACTGTCATGTTGTTACAGTCGAGGCCGAGCATGTCCTCTTGAGTCCGCCAGCACCGGCACGGCATCTCCCCGGCGGCCGGACAATCCTCCAACAGAGCGGAGGCGCAGACCACGGCTCCAACCACGGAGGCGAAGGCCAACAGAAGCGACGGCCAACGCATATTGTGTTTGCGATCCGGATTACCCGATGACGTCACACTGCAGCTACAGCAAACACAGACTGGAGATGACGAGTGCAGAAGTGCCAAGTTAAATGATTAGGAGGAAGGTGATTCTCCTAGTGGAGATGAAATAAAGACAGGATGGTATGGAAGGGGGTATCTCCCCACAATACGAGATTGTTTTTAAAATGAACGCCTGGACGGGGCCTTTTTATGCATTCTGTATGGAAAATGTGCAATTGTTTCAAATAGGAGTATATTATTTGAAAAGGAAGGTGAAGCAGTAGATGTGAAAACAATTGCAGAAAAGATTTCCTTCACATGAACAGTCAGCAGACACAAGTGGTTGCGAGTCGTGTACAGGGGAATTTAAGTTGATAACGCATTCTGACTGAATGCAGTCGGATTTGATAAAGATCTTCAGCACGTGATTGTTATCATAATTTATGCGAAGGCTTGTAACTGTTTCAGAAACATGTTAGGGTGGTGATGTATTAATGGATAAGACTAACAAGATGATTGTAATGATCTTAATATGTATAATTCCCGCCTAGTAAAAGAGAAACGTGTTCCCAAACAGTACTAGGTTTTTTATTCGCCACCTAGATCACATAGTGTGTGTGTGTGTGTGTGTGCGTGCGTGCGTGCGTGCGTGCGTGCGTGCGTGCGTGCGTGTGTGTGTGTGTGTGTGTGGAGGGGGGCAGGTGTAAAACTACAATGAACAAATAAGTCTATACACGGACATGTATGCGGCCGGTCCACGAATAAGATAAATATTTATGATGCCAAAGGCCTTCGTGGTCGTAGGTACGTTACATATAAAACGACAGGCATTGTACCATTGAAAATGTCGCCGTTGTATTCTGTAATTAAATCGACATTGATCTTAAACTGTACTGTATGTACCGCTAGACTTTGACAGCATACAGATTTACGGTCAATGATACTATGCTTCGGAAGACGGGCGGGGTGTCTTCCAACATTCAAATCATGTTGAACGCCCCTTTTAATGACCCACATGTCACGCCCTAAGTTAACAATGAATTCCAATTGTTGCAGTTTGGTAAGGGCGCGCACATTTTACTTAGGTCTGAGTACACCGATTTGACGTCTATTGAGAGTGATGCTTCAATATGTATTAAAATATGAACATATCACCTTCACACAACGGACAGAGAGTACCTGGTTGACTGAAATGAGAGTGACAGTGCGACAAGCGAAGTGACGCGACAGAGTACACTTGCTGTTGGTCGAGAAGAAAATAAATGTTTGTTTATCACACAACAAACGGCAATAATTGAAATGTAAGAATCGTGTTCCCTTTTGTCACAACGACTGTGTACCGTAATGATATATGTCCGTTCTTGTATGTGTATGTGTATGTGTATGTGTATGTGTATGTGTATGTGTATGTGTATGTGTATGTGTATGTGTATGTGTATGTGTATGTGTATGTGTGTCATTGTGTGTGTCCGATTGGTTTGGACGTCATTCGTCGTCGTTCTGTTGTCGCGGTCCACCTCGGGTAGTTTCATATACTAGTGACAATGTATATCGACAATCACACAGTAAGTTGATAATGCCAAATATGTCGCTGCATCAATGTTTATTTTTTGCCGTGATAACTAAGTGATAACTAAGTGATAAGTAAGTTGAATCTTGTAGGAACTACCCTCCACTGACCACAGATAGCTAACACTATCTTAAACAGCCAATCGCGGTCTGGTAATTTGATATCATATTGATTAATATTGTGAAAATGTAAAATACTAATATAAGCCAACCTATTAAAATATGTTCAAAGATGTAGTAAAGCAAAACTTGAATAAAAGGGCATAGACTCTAAACAATGGGTGGTACCTACTTGACAAAGACCGACCTGGAGAGGACTCTAAACAATGGGTGGTACCTACTTGACAAAGACCGACCTGGAGAGGACTCTAAACAATGGGTGGTACCTACTTGACAAAGACCGACCTGGAGAGGACTCTAAACAATGGGTGGTACCTACTTGACAAAGACCGACCTGGAGAGGACTCTAAACAATGGGTGGTACCTACTTGACAAAGACCGACCTGGAGAGGACTCTAAACAATGGGTGGTACCTACTTGACAAAGACCGACCTGGAGAGGACTCTAAACAATGGGTGGTACCTACTTGACAAAGACCGACCTGGAGAGGACTCTAAACAATGGGTGGTACCTACTTGACAAAGACCGACCTGGAGAGGACTCCTGCAAGGTGAACCAAGCGAGCAGTCGTAGTCGTAGCCGCGACTGACTGCGGGAGAGGAAGTCAACAACATGATGATATTTCGTTGGGTGTTATTTGGTACGCATTAATTGCTCCCGTATAGCTTCAATGTACTCGGGACCTTCAGACACACATGATTACTACGAAATACGAAACACGTGCTGGGTTCCTTTTAGTGTCTGCTGCGAAATATTCATAGTTCCAGGCACTCGGCAGGATCGTGATGTAATGGTTCACCAATAAGGCTTAAATTGTGTAATATAATCCGCGGCCTAATAGTGGAAATCGCATGTCGTCTTGGCGCGGCGTCTCGGCGCCACAAACACAGCGCTGTAGGCAGCGCCGAGACACCTTCAATAAGCCAGTCTTTCAGGGGATTCCAGGCAATAACCCCCCGGACCAAATATCCCAGGCAATATCCCCTTAGGACAACCCCCCCAGAACAATATTCCCTCTTCATAAACAACAATAAAACAACAGTCAATAGGCAATAACCCCCCGGACCAAATACCCCAGGCAATATCCCCTTAGGACAACCCCCCCAGAACAATATTCCCTCTTCATAAACAATAATAAAACAACAGTCAACAATAAAATAGCATTCATATTTATTATACTCTCTATTCTTTTTAATGTTCAATCTGTGGTACAAGTAAATTCAGGAAGAAGCCATTGTGAGAGTATGTGTCTCAATCGTGAATTTAGATCAGAGCATCCAGAATCAATAAAGCTCAGTATATTGTAAAACTATATTATGCAGTAACAAGATGATTATATATTGGTAACTAATATGCACTTGAAATGAGGATTTTGTCCAGGGGGTTATGTCCTGATGCCTTCTCAGTGACTACTAGGTTTCTCGTCCTTCAAAGGCCTCTTACAGGAATGCAATTCCCGTAGCTAGGACTTGATATGGGTAGATTGTGGGGAGAAGTCCTTCAGTGCAGCAGAACTGGCAAATGGCGACATGAATACGGTACCAAAATAATTACATATTTGGAATGCAATACGTTTGACATGCGTTGAAAACACATTTAAAGTATGCACATATTGGGTGTCAATTAGTTAATGTTTGAAAATAGCGCCTTTGCCTAATAAAACTTTACGACTTGTTATCATTCCGTGTTCTGGTTGTGTGTGCTGTAGCGTCTAAGATCAATATACAAAGTAACAGAATGTCAACGATGCAGAAGGTTGATATACGACAGGTGTGTTCACTGTCATTCGACAGCTCGCCTCGCCTTCTTTGTGTTGACATCTACGTTTAGTCATAGTCTGAACAAACGTCCAACCGTATTCAGTTGGTTGCGATAACTACGAAGATCTTCATATCTACCCCGATGCAATGTGTGCAGCGCAGTAATTTGTTTTCGTATAGGCTTAGTAACTAAGTGAACGCGTCTAAGTCTCGAGGTGGGGTGGTCGTTCTACGGGCGACGTTCCAACGGATATGGAGTTTGTAGAGTTTGTGCCACATGAACGTGTATGCATAGCATTGCATACGTACAGTAACCACTGTGTAGACTCTTTTGACAAGTTGCCAGTAGTCTTAGTGCAAATACCCCAATGTCATCAAGCCCATAGGTGTGTCCGCTATGATGTCGCTAAGACAACAGAGTGAGCCGCATCGTTGTAATTTTGAATGGACTAAAGGTTAAGATATAGGGTAATTTCTTATGTCGATGAGTTCCTTGACTGGTCGGCTGGGCATACACAGTAAGATGTTACAAGTCAAACTGAGTAACCCAGATGATGTTTTGATGCTTGATTAGATAATCCCTAAAACGCTATTCACAGCTAAACTGCGTGGGATGTAATAGCGAGTTTAAGAATCAAGATCACCAACTCTTTAAGGCGCACTGAGTCCATGACAGGTTTTTTCCATTTCAACTCAACTTTCAACATTTAAAATTACCTATGTTGATGTTGTCCAAACAGGCCACACTTCTAACGCCATCAGAAACCTACCGGCTTTCTTGGGCAGCTGACCGTCCGTCGTTGCTAGAAGCTGTTTCTGACAGCGCTGACCAACATCATAAATAGCCGTGTGTATTGTTTAGCTCCAGCGTCAGTGTGGTCGAGTGCGGGGGTATTCCGGCCGAGTGACGCACTGAAGCACGTCCGCAGGTATTGTCCGCTCCCGCGCAGCTGGCTGGACACACCGCACAACAATGGGGCCGGCGCAAAGACCGCTACGGACGCACGCACTAGCGCGATATGACGCAGCCCCTCTGTGCAGCCGTAGAGCAGTAAACGCACCAAGCGCTACGCCCGTACGCGATCATAATGATTCGAAATAGTCACACTTCTTGAAGTTACCTGCACGTAATGTCACATTGAAGTGCGTGAATATACTTATATTTAAAATAAAAACGTAAATACCACCCAACTGTACATCGTGAACAATGTCACAATAGCTGTAAGAGCTCACGCGGGTGAATGTAATCGCTGGGGACACAAAAGGTGTGCACGAATCAAAGCGTCATTATTGTTGACTGACTCGACACTCCACTGAAGTTCACGCAGCGGGGTCCGGGTGTGGAGGCGTTGGTATGTGGACACTTCGGCCGCCTCGTCGCCATGTATGTTCGTGCTTGCGTACGTGCATGCGTGTCTGCGGTGTGTATATGTATTGTGTTAGTGAGTGTGTGTGTGTGTGCGTGTGTGTGTGTGCGTATGTGTGTGCGCGCGCGCGCACGTGTTTGTGTGCGCGCGCGCTGGTGCATATGTTCGTTCGTGTGTGCGCTGGTGCGTGCGCGCTGGTGCATGTGGTGTGCGTGCGTACGGTGTGTGCGTAGTATTGTTTGCGCGCATGTATTTGTGGGCATGTATACGGGTGTGCGTACGGGTGCATTTGTGCATGCGGATGCATGTGTGTTAGCATATGCGGGTGTGGGTGCGTGCGTGTTAGTTAGTGAGGTCGATAATTTATTTTTAATACATCGATGACGACATTGGCAATAACGATAGGTATGATAAGATGTGTGACCGTATACGATAAGAATGACAGAAGATAAACAAGACGACATTAGTTGCAGATTAACGTCGCTTAGAAAGCGATGTAGCACATTCCGATGTCATGACAAAATGCGGACGTTCTGTAGCCGTTGATGGCAAGACCAAAGTGCTGTTTTTGACAACCGTTCATGTGTTTTTGTCCCCACACACGGGATAGACATATTCAGCGTTAGACATGCACGTTATTCAATCACTGATATCCATCTTGAAAGTGCTACATTCCCTGCCAACACCTTGTTTCCATTACATTTAATATTGTGCCGTGTTCCCGGCTTTCTTGCATCCTCTTCTGTCTCGTTAGCTCAGTCGCTACTTCTCCTCCGTCTCCTTCTCGGTCCTGCCGTTCGATCCGGTTCCCACCTCCCAACGTTCCCGACTGATTCCACGCCTTCTTTATTTCGTTTGGTAACCTCCAAATTTGTAAAAAAAATTCAATTGATTGTGTTTGCACTGAAACTGTATATAGGAACACAATAATGTTCGTTTTTGTTTGAAACTATGTTACGTATAATCAAGTGGACAGTTGAAAATACGTGAGAAGTCGTAAACAACAATCGCGTTGCTATGCCAACCAGCTGCTTATTCAATTCCGCAACTGTCTATTGTGAATTTATAATTAAGTTTTGGCAATGGTGATAATATAATAATTATGCCGAGTGATGCCATGGTTGGGGAGTTTCGCCGTCCACACCAATTTCTGTTACAGACAAACCTCTACTCTAGGTGACACGCGTACACTTCGGACCGAGTAATCAATATTCCAGTGGCGATTAGTTGATAAGGGCTGTACATGATTTGTAGTCAACTACCTCCTAGGTTTGCGTAACGTCTTAGCTGATGTTGACTCGGTCGTGTCTACACTGCAGTTTCTCTTGACACTCCTTGTGTCATCTCGTTATACAAGAAGGTTTTGGTTTGTAATAAGTGTTTCTGCCACAATGCGAATGATAACAGAAACAATACTTTACGACATAACGCTAAACATCAGCTAAAGCATGGTTGCTATTTCATTGTAAACGTGTTTGTTTACTTTAACCATCTCGGCTGTGGCACGGTAAATGCGCATGTTCCACTTTAATTTAAGCTACGAGTTAAATGATGTATTTCACGAGTTCTATAATTCGACGTGCCAAAAGTGTATTTCTAGAATAGCCAGGGAGGCATGACATGATGCGGTCTGTGCGATGGGTATGGCGTCCGTGACGTCCGGTCCAAGAGAAGGCACAACACGTCATGGTATCGGCCAATATGTTGCGCAGGGGGTAACGCAGTTGACGGCGTTACGAAGGCGGAGACGGTGGTAGCATACTGGCATGCTTGTGTGTTATGGTATTATTATTTTTTTTAGATTATACCTTATGAATATTTTACACACACACACACGTTATGTTACATTCGTGCATGTCCTTGGCGCACGTATCGCCCGCACACATTTTATTCACGCGCTTTGCCATTGTCCGTAAAAACATTCCTTGCAGGTTGATACCTGTCTCGAGAAATAACCGACGCAACAAACTATATAAATACCATACTCGCCTGTGTACGCTATAACAGAATTGACAAACCATTTTTCATCCAAACAGTTAAGTTTCTTCACTTAATTGTACATTTGACACGTCCATTATTAGGGAGATCGCATTTTATGTGTGATTTTTGGCCATAACTTTGGTCATCGAGTACACATTGTATATGACTACAGCTGTATTTACACTTTCCCGATGTTACCCGATGTGACGATCAAAGCAAATTCGTTCTTTGATTTTAACAGAAGTGCACCCTCTTTTATTAAACCGACTGCGCATATTACTTAACTATTCATTTGTTAGTGAGATCACATTAGGGAGGTCACATTTTATGTGTGGTTTATACATATATTATGTATGCTAATCGATATTACACAACAATAAAAATACACGTGTTACATGTGTTGGTTGTTTTTCAGTTAGTCTGCTTTAGGGTTATCGTATTCGACTTATTAAGCGTACATGCCCTAATTAGCGTACACCCCCTTTTTAAATCAGCAGGATCCATAATTATTGTAATTTTACTAGTGTTGGACAACCGAAAATTGTCGCCATCTGGTGTTAAACAGTTGGCACCTCTTTTCAGTTTCACCAAATGACACCACTAGTGTTAAACAGTTACCTTATTGTCTAGAGAAACACATGTTGGTGTATGTTTATAAGAAAAGATTCCTTGATATTTTTTTCAAGGCCCAATTTTTGTCAAGAGTACTGTATGCTTATTAGGTTGAACACGGTATACTTAGTTTGGTGGTTGTAAGCTGGAACCAGTTTGCGAGTCTGCTTAACATGAATTACTGTTGTTTCAGCCAACAAAACATGGTTCCAGATTTGTTTGCATGTCAGTTGGTCAAATTGCTGGGTGCAGCACCTCTGTCAATATTGTGCTAAGGGTTACTGCTTACTGCTAAAGGTTACGGCCTTAGTTGCATTTGACCAAATCTTTTAAGGAAAGGTTGTAATTACGTTATATATAAATTACTTCCTGTATATATATATATATATATATATATATATATATATATATATATATATATATATTGAAAACATAAAAGCATGCAATAACTACAGCTATATTATATTTTTAATCAAACACATTTTCCAGGACTAACCAGTAGCCATACAATTATCTTAAGTTTCAATTATGTAGATGATGAAATATGTGTTTACATGATACATATATTTCTTTGGTCACATTGTTAACTTGATAGAAATGCAAAGATGACCAACTCACCATGTCCCACAGTGACAAATACTGAAGATGAACGTTTTGTTGGACAGAAGACAATTCAAATATAAATAACAAAAATAATAGTTTTTTATACCGTAATCGGTATACACATCTTTTTAACTCAAGCTCACACATAAAACAGACATGTATTTGGACTATGTTCCTAACTTCTCCTCTTGTGCTGTGTGAGTTAGAAGCAAGTATCAAGAAAAGACAGAAAATTTACAGATACACACAGAGACCATGTTTGCAAGATATGTTTGTTGAGGACAGAGATTGGACAGAGACTACATGACATGCTATGACACCTAAGACACATCTATATATTAGAGCAACTGTTATGATAGCATGACATTCCTGTTGCAGCACACTCCTCAACATACTATTACTAGCTATTCCTGATGACCAAATGTGTTAAGATTAAAATGCTTAAAATGAAATTACAACAATACTGAACTTGTAATTATATTAACCATATACAATCCAGTCTGAGCAATTCTCAGATGGCAACAGGAATAGTTGGTAGACTATAACAAAATGAGGCAGTCATAATATCTACAGAAGGTGCTGTAACAGGAATTGCCATGATGGTAAACAAAAATTACTTAAAGTGTCATATTTTGTTCAACACCAAATTCACCAACACTTGATTCCTAAAGAGACAGCATAACCATATTGATGAGTAATACTGGTTGACAGCAAATGAAAAGTGTAGTCAATGTAGTCAATTATACCAGCATTGTTCACCCACATCTCTGCACAGCAAAACTATCAAGTATCAATTGCACTGATCAAATCAGAAGGATTCAGCTGTCCTGTCATACAGAGTGGTGTACACCAGCAGGACACGGTGTGTAGCCACAGCACTGGTGACAGTGTCAACAAACTTGGGGGTTGTCAACAAATTCAGTGAACTACACTTAACACAATCACAGATAACAGAATCAGCTGTTTAGTAGAATCATGGCTTCTGTCGTGAGGATGTTGAGGGCATTGGTGAGCCAAAGCCACTAATGGCCTGTTGTGAGGATGTTGAGGGTCTTGGTGAGCCAGAGCCACTTCTACTCATGGCCAGTCGTGAGGATGTTGAGGGTCTTGGTGAGCAAGAGCCACTTCTACTCATGACCAGTCGTGAGGATGTTGAGGGTCTTGGTGAGCCACAGAGGATGTTGAGGACTTGGTGAGCCACAGCCACTTCTACTCATGACCAGTCGTGAGGATGTTGAGGGTCTTGGTGAGCCACAGCCACTGCTACTCATGGCCTGTTGTGAGGATGTTGAGGGTCTTGGTGAGCCTGGGCCACTGCTACTCGTGGCCTTTGGTCAGGATGTTGAGGGCTTTAGTGAGGTTCTCAATGGCGGCTGCTGCATCCTCATACTGCATAGCACTGTTGGCATACCGACTCAGCTTCATTGCCTTCTGGTAGTCTTCTGATGTCAATGTAATGCCAGCTGCAATGTCATAATTTATGCACCATATATACATACATACATACATACATACATACATACATACATACATACATACATACATACATACATACATACATATATATATAATTATCTCTCCCAGTTGTAGAGAGAGAGAGATATGGCAGAAGGAAAATGGGGGGATAAAGAGAAGAGATCATAATGAAGAAACACATGAGAATGAAGGTAGCAGGGAGCAGACTGCGATGGGCAGGACACATACTGAGAATGAGTGAGGAAAATGACAAATAGAGCATTGAAAACAGAAGAGGGTAGTACAAGGAGAAGAGGTAGACCGAAATAAAGATGGCGGGATAGTGTTAAGAGATCTCGAAAAGGCGGGGCTGAACAGCCAAGAGTGGGAAGACTGGCAGAAGATCACAAGGGAGAGGAACAGACAAAGTGATGTGGCCCCAACCCCCGCAAGGGGGAAGAAGACATTACACAGCTGCTGTCGTAGGTGTGAGTGCAGAAAGAAGACATTACACAGCTGCTGTCGTAGGTGCGAGTACAAAAAGAAGACATTACACAGCTGCTGTCGTAGGTGTGAGTACAAAAAGAAGACATTACACAGCTGCTGTCGTAGGTGTGAGTGCAAAAAGAAGACATTACACAGCTGCTGTCATAGGTGTGAGTGCAGAAAGAAGACATTACACAGCTGCTGTCGTAGGTGTGAGTACAAAAAGAAGACATTACACAGCAAGCTGCTGTCGTAGGTGTGAGTACAAAAAGAAGACATTACACAGCTGCTGTCGTAGGTGTGAGTACAAAAAGAAGACATTACACAGCTGCTGTCGTAGGTGTGAGTACAAAAAGAAGACATTACACAGCTGCTGTCGTAGGTGTGAGTACAAAAAGAAGACATTACACAGCTGCTGTCGTAGGTGTGAGTACAAAAAGAAGACATTACACAGCTGCTGTTGTAGGTGTGAGTGGCAAAAGAAGACATTACACAGCAAGCTGCTGTCGTAGGTGTGAGTACAAAAAGAAGACATTACACAGCTGCTGTCGTAGGTGTGAGTACAAAAAGAAGACATTACACAGCAAGCTGCTGTTGTAGGTGTGAGTGCAGAAAGAAGACATTACACAGCAAGCTGCTGTTGTAGGTGTGAGTGCAGAAAGAAGACACAAGTACCCATGTAGATCAAGTATTTAACAATAATTTATACATAATTAAGTAGTGAATAACTGTATGGGACTAACCACTGACTGTTTACACACTTATGATCAGTTCGTATTTTCCCAGTGTTCGTGGCCAGCCAACGGTCTCTAATTGTTCAATACTGTCCACACGATAAGTTAACACAATGACAATGCTATTTGTTAAGACAGATAAAGATTGTGTACACCACAAATGTTTGTGTAAGTAATCATAATACTATCGCCACCTTTGCTTCGTATGGACCACATTTCTGTCATGTCATTGTGGTATGTTAAATATAATTACACAGCAGTTTTTTCAAAATACACTGTTAACTAAGTGTTATTAAGGTAGCTGGGGCGGTTATTTTAGGCCTGTCTTGAATTGACTAGTTTCCGTAGAAGTTTTTAAGACAAATTAACCATTTCTTCAAAAATTGTAGTTGAAATACCATATTAATAAAAAATTGAAGTTTTTCATTTACTTAGTTATGTAACTAGATTAAATATTTTTTAATGTGATAAAATAGCCACAAAATGCAAAAGCAAATAAATGATATACATATAAATATGACAGTGTCAGTGACTCACTGATAACTTTAAGGGAGATTTTCGTTAACATAAACGAATTATGTCTGCTATACCACAGTGAATGAATTAAACAAAAGTTGAATTACAGCCTAAAGTGTATTTTTTACACAAACCCTTCACCGATCTTAATTCCAAACTGTATAGAATAAGACGCATTCATACGCCAAACTGCAGCATCATTAGTGTTGTAATTTAAAAAAAATTTAATTAGGTAATGTTTCCTGATTGTTAGTGATAAAAAATGTTCACAGACACACGTATCATGCTTGAAATGTGACGATTTTCACTTACACTTTACATATAGTTGACAAAACATAATGGCCATTTCTAATATTGACATATCCCCTTAATTTGCCACCACAATGGCCCTTGAATCTGTATTTGTAACGTGCTGTCATCCACGATATCAAGTTACGCCAGCCAAAAAAAATTACAAAAATCAACTGACAAGCTAGCCGCTGCAACTACCTCAAGTTATCATTCATAAGTTGCAATATCACACTTAGACTTGATTTGGACTTTGTTTTCTCATTTAGGGGATAACAATGTTAAGATTGTTAAAACAAAACAATGTTCAATCGCATGGTAATTAAGAAATATCAACCTGCGCACAACAGTGCAACAGCTGCCTAGATATATTACATATTTGATAAAAAAAAATCTCATGAAGAATAAGCATACTGACTGACTAACCTGGGTTTGGTGGGGGGGTCCAATGGCTCACAGATTGTGATGGAAGTTCCTGTAGGCTTGGGGGTGTCACTCCAAACTGGGGCAGTTGGTAGTTTTGTGGCTGGCCAGCAGCCGGCTGCGTATTTTGGGTTCCTGGTGCTGGTCCATTGCTGGAAGGACCCGATTCAGAGACAAATCCACTGGATCCATCACTAGGATGTCTGTTTGGCTCCACTGAAACATGACACATTCAGGACGACATTCACTCTGCCACAAACACACTACAAGTGAACAAAGACGTTCACACTATCACAACCAAACTGGAAGCGAATTGTGTCATTCACACTGCCACACAAACACAATGGAAGTGAATGAAGTCATTCACACTGTCACAAACACACTGCTAGTGAACAAAGTCATTCACACTACCACAAACTCACTGCAAGTGAATGAAGTCATTCAAACTGCCACAAACACACTGCAAGTGAAGGAATTTGTTCCCTTAATTGGTTGAAAGAAGAAATTATATAGCATCCATATAAATACATACATACATACACATATATTTATATGGATGCTATATAATTTTCTTCTTTCAACCAATTAAGGGAACAACTTCCTTCACTTGTGTATATATATATATATACATACATACATACATACATACATACATACATACATACATACATATATAGTATAGGTAGAAACACTTACTGTCAACAGGTTCATCTGCAACAGGTCCAGGAATTGGAGTCTGTCCATTCTTCAGACATTTATGTATGTAGGCTGCCTTCCATTTAGCATACTTCCGATTCTTTTCCAACTAAGAAATGCAAGAAAGTGTTGTGAAGTCACTTTTTATTAATAAGGCACTAAATGGCGCCATCTGGAGGACAACCAAGGATAATCATGACTTGTAAAAATTTTCATTAATCAGTTAAACAAAATAGAATACTTTTATGTGCAATTGGAGGGGCACTGCAATAATTAAAGAAATGTATACAATAAATAATAAGATAATAATGTAAGCAACTAAAATAGTTGTTTAACTGCCACCAAAAGACAAGTGCAATGTACTTAAAGGGAATGTACTTAAAGGGAATGCACTTAAAGGGAATGCACTTAAAGGGAATGTACTTAAAGGGAATGTACTTAAAGGGAATGCACTTAAAGGGAATGTACTTAAAGGGAATGTACTTAAAGGAAATGTACTTAAAGGGAATGTACTTAAAGGGAATGTACACCGGTTTTCTTTGGTTATTTGAACGACTGTTTTATAGACACTGACATCTTTACTTATTTCTTTACAACATCTTGGTAGATGATATAAAATAATACAGCTGTGTATATACAAAGCTTGTTACTACCGTGAGCTTTTGCTTCCCAATTTGTTTTTAAATACGCGATTTGGCAATGAATTAAAATATGCTAGTTTTACTTCAATTACTGCAATTTTGTTGTTGAGAAACAGGACACTGCTAGTGAAGCCATTGAAGAATTAAAGCATTATATTAAAACAATATGTTCATTTAATTATAAAGCTAAGCCAAATAGAAATAATTATCTCAATTTCCTGCAATTTGACTCACTGTCATGTTAGTTATCAAGTTTGTTATTAAACTGATAAACAATCAATACATTTTAATGAATTGGTTGTATAACTTTAAGTAGGTATTTATAATATAACTTTTATATACCGGTACTCTTTGGCCAAGCGCTCACTGTAGAAACTGTACTTACGTCTTCTGAAAGATCCCCAAATGATGTTAGAACATCAAACAACATTCCTGCAGTGTAGAACGTTTTCACAACATTCCTAAAATGTGCAACAGTCAATTAAAATATTTCACATTTCACATGACCATATTATACTTGATATTCCTCCATCAGAACATGAATAAAATTAACTGAAATTTCTATGCTATAAAGTAGTGTTGGTTTTTAAAAATGAAAAAAATATGACATTGCACAATCAAATACTAGCACTGTCATAATGTTTTAACAAATATGAGTGCTTGCATATTGTTTCAATGTAAATTAATGCTTATTGCCCAAGAAGAACATTTTTAAGTGATCTGAAAAAACCTACCATTAAGTAATTAACTCCACGTAAGTATTAAATTTAGTATGAATTGTCACAACTCATTTAAAATATATATAATGTTGATAGTTCATAGCTCAGGGCCAGAAGATATATGAAACAAAAATGGCAGAATTTGTTGGTCACTGGGCAGTTAAGTGATTGAATCAGAATGATTTCCTTTCTAGTTGTTCTTGTCATGTAGATATTTATTGTTTGAAATATGCCATAACAGACAAAATTCCCTTTTTCATTTAATAACAATTCATTATTTGTCAAATTAAAAAGGACTAAGTGATGATATTCTGAAAAAAATTTACAGACGTATCACCTTTTTTATGATTGTTAATCTAGTGAATGTATTTATGAATATCCTCTTGTCACACTATCTGATATCAAGCAAGCAGCAACACCAGTACTCTCTGGATCAGCAGAGAAAAAGCTCCAGTAAACTCACTTGCCAAACTGGCCTGCTCTGTCCTCATTGTCTGCGTACAGGAACATCTGGAGGGCAGCAGTCTCTACGTGGGCTTGACCCACCACTTCACTCTGAATGGCTTCATTGTCACTATTCAACTTCTTCTCCTGCATAAGTCAGTAGATTATGAGCACTGCATATGGACTGCTTCCATCATAATATTTAGAAGTGAGAAGTCTCTGGACTAAAACAACAATTGTACAATATTTACCAGTTTCTGACTATTTCAGTGCCAATGGATGTTAAATCCAAAGGGTTTGTACAGAATCCCACAATGGATCATCAAATCCAAGTGAAAATTGTGTCATGGTGTGTTCTTCCAGAAACAATCAGTGATATTAGCACAACATCATAGAGATCAGTGCAACAGCATCACCACGATATCTCAATACATAATTGTTATGCTAATATAATGCTATGTAAACTTTAAAAAGATGTCTGACAGCAGTGGCATATTTAGGGAGGAGGCATTGCGCCATGACCCCATTTGGCTTTTTTCATATGTAACCTGTTGCACTACTACATGGTAGTATGGTAAACTAATAGATGACTAAATTTGTCCACACCCCCTTGGTCTTCCCCTTCGTGAGACCCTAGATGCACCAGTGTCTGAGAGGATGAGTAAATTAAACAGTTATATTGGGGCTGGTGTTAATTTACTTCTCCAGGTACCTTTTCCATCATATCCATGAGGGTGGCAAGAAATGTTCGACTCGCAGGAGATTTCTTGTCTAGTTCCATACCTCTCTGTACAGCATACAGTCGGCCTGGAAACAACACCACATGGTAAGTCATGTCGATAATATAACAGGCCGAACTAAACTGTGCATCAACAACTACCTGCATAATCTTTTGACCACCATTCTAATGACTTAGCTAACTGAAACAATGTCCCTAGCTTAGGCCAAGCTCAGTGACATACAGTGGAATCTCTCTAGACGGAACATGTTGGGACTTGTTCTGGACATATATCCAATAAAACAGACTAAAACAAATATTCCTTACATCCCTGGGTTAGGCTGGGTATGAGGGAGGCTGACTTAGGGTAGTGTGTATTTCATTGTACCACTCAGATGCATGTTTGGAAATGTGATTGTGCATTGTTGGGGTGGTTGGGACAAAGGGAGGTGTGGTGCGGGAGCAAGGGTAGCTGGGGAAAGGGGTGGCCTGAAGGTGAGCTGGGGGTGAGGACCATGATGTAGCTGGCAAAAGGGAGGAACCAACCAATGTCATCCATGTGACGGTGCCCCACATGATTGAAAGGCATCAGTTGGCAGTCAATTTGTTGTTGGCTTCTAAAAGCGCCTTCAAAATGAGACAGAAGGTGGTAGACCAGTGAAGAATGGTGTGTATATGTGTACAAGTTCATCGAAGATGCACAACAATGTAATATCAATGAAAATTATAGAAGTTACTATCACTTCATATGTGCCTGTCTCATTGTTGTTAGTTTGTTCCACTATCTTTAGTCAGATTTGTTCCATTTAAAACTTTTTAAAACTTAAGAAAAAGCAAAAACAAGTAGCATCAAATATGTTTCAAATATTTAATAAGGAATAAGA
Source organism: Lamellibrachia satsuma (assembly GCA_033239005.1). Lineage (NCBI taxonomy): Eukaryota > Metazoa > Annelida > Polychaeta > Sabellida > Siboglinidae > Lamellibrachia > Lamellibrachia satsuma. The sequence goes on from BSQZ01000031.1 coordinate 5,697,859, forward strand.
GAGAATAAGTTCCCATTATCCATTGTTATTACCATAGGACATGGTTTTATTTATCATAAAACAGCAGTGCAGAATGGGGGATTTCAAAGAAAGTTGCTCATTTGAACACATTTGATTTGACCAGTCATGGCTTGGAACTTGCATTCGATTCAAACCTTAACGATGATGTTATTCAAAAAAAGTAAATTGTTGGGTTCAGAAAAAAGGGCAGTAAACAACCAAGTGCATGCTTCATTGGTTCACCCTCCGGACTTCCTATACAGCCCTTGATAGGAATCCATGCAACCCCCTACTTTAAAAGATGATAAATGCAGTGCCAAACTGGCCAATTTCAGCGGGCCATCAACGTGCAGGCTGTCATCTTGAATCAGCTGTACTAAGCAGTCATAGTAAATGCTGTTTGTTCAAAGTTTGGACTCCCAAATTTGTCTGCTGACTCTCGATTACAAGGAGAGAGGGAGCTCTACCGACGTTTTGTTAAACACGGTGGCATTATGATACGCACAACCACACCAAACCCACATTGGATATTCTATGGGGGTATCCCCATTTCGCCTACTCAAATTAATCTCATTCTGCCTATTCTGTATTTGGTTAGCTTCCCCATTTTGCCTATTCTCAGTGATTCACCCTCTCAGTATGCCTATACCTATATTATCCACATGTCACCTCCTCTGCATTAGAATAGCTCCTCTCCTCACTTTGTCATTAGGATTGAATTATGTTATTTTCAAGCATTTTGGTGAAACAACCAAGTAAAACAATCAAAATGCAAATAAATTGTTCAAAGAAAAAGATCTACATGCATATTGTATACAGTACATCGACATGGGAAATGTTTAATATAACATGTATGAGTAAAATTGTTAACCTTTGTGCTAGCCAAAATGACTTAGATCACTTCCCTGCTGACTGGATGATGTGAAGCCACTTTCCATTAGTTTAACAAGATTTAACATCCAAGCCAAAGGCCCAGATGGCAAGTGGACAAGGAAGCCATTGGCTAGCAGTTACACAATCTGTAGACAATTTGTTCCATTCATTTATTGTCCTCTGTGAGAACGAGTGCTTCCTGTTGTCCAATCTACATTGATCCTTTACTAATTTTACCTCATGTCCTCTAGTTCTGCTATCCTTCTTGAGTGAGAACAACATATTTCTATAAATATTTTCATACCCATTCAATATCTTAAAAACTTCAATCTGATCTCCTCTTAACCTCCTTGTCTCTAGAGTTGTTAAACCACATTCCTTCAGGCGTTCTTCATAACAAAGGTCTCTCAGTTCTGGAATCATTTTAGTCGCTCTCCTTTGTACGTGTTCAAGCGTATCTATATCCTTCTTACGATATGGTCTCCATGCTTGTATACAGTATTCTAAATGAGGTCTAACTATTGCTTTATAAAGAGGTATAATTAACTTTTTTCCCTTGTATGTTATGTTTCTTCTAATCAATCCAAGAATTTGATTACCCTTTGAAGCTGCAACACCATACTGCTCTGAAACTTTCATATCAGCGCCTATTGTAACTCCTAAGTCTTTTTCTTTTACAGTAGTACCCAGAACAGTATCTCCCATTTCATAGTTTACATCCAAGTTCCCATGTCCTGTATGTAGGCATTTACATTTCCCAAAATTGAACAACATCTTCCATTTCTCAGACCATTTCACTAATATGTCTAGATCGTTTTGTAAATGTTGTTTATCACCATCAGTATTAACCTTTCTAAACAGTTTTGTGTCATCCGCAAATTTCAGTACGTTACTTGTTATACCGATTTCAAATCGCTGCTGCACCAAGCCAAGATCCGCATATGATGTCACACAATGCCTTTCTTAGTTTCACCAAGGGCAGTGCCAAGAACTGCTAGCTGAGTCTTCTTCTAAACAAGTATGTTGACTCCTGTCCAACATACTTGCCTGTACCAATATTGAATGGTACGTATAAAATGCTTTGCAGAAATCTGAGTTTTTGTGAGTTAAATCTTAGTTAGTCCTCTTAATTATTATTAATTCATAGACAATATTTACTAAATCCAAAAAGAACTTAACTCAGTATCAAAATCACCATTTAAATGTAATACTTGTAAGTAAGGGTAAGTGGGAGTGTAGCCTTAATTGGACAGCAGGTGAACTGGGAAGCCCTTTAAGGAGTCAGACCACAGTTGAAAATTGCATTGGTGGCCATGTTAACGTTTTGTTAGATTATAAGAAAACGTGACCACTAAAAATTCTGAAACTTTTTCACAGCATCTGCCATCATCTCATTGACATGCTGACCAAGTTTTATCAAAATCACATACCTCCAGCTCTTTTAAAACGGCCTGACGTGCGATGCCCATCAATTTTGACAAAAATAGCCTTGTATTCATGTGCCCACGTGGCCCATAGCATAAAAATTCCCATAAATCCCTCCGCCTTTTAAACTCTCAAAAAAATGCACCATTTCACAGCCAACAGCTTCTACAAACAAACCTGTGAACATGCCTGCTCAACTGAACTTATGTCACATCATATGAATTCTTTAAATTTACATATCGCAATTTAATACGCCCTACATTCGTGTGAAACAATAAACAGGAAGGTCAACTGTGGTCTTACCCCAAATAGGGAATTTGTTTGTTTCAGAAAGTGTCAAATTTTATATAAAGTTGCAGCACAGTGTATATGTAGACACATTATGGAACACTCCTACTAGTCAAGTCATTATTATTTGTTTGACAGCCAAATCTGAACAATGCTTTGTCCGTACTATTAGCTGAAAACCAGTCACATAATTTAATTATAGGTCGATTTTGACACTTGATAAATCATAGATCATGTACACTAGATTTACATAGCCCTGCGAACCAATGAAGCCTGCTTACTGTCCCTTTGAATATACTAATGAGTTTATTTTTAAATTATTATTCATATAATTGCTTGATTTTAAACCAAACGTGGCATAACTTTGTAAGAAAATTTGACATTTTTCACATTTAACAGGATTTAGGGTAAATTCCAATGATTCAGGTTTGTCCAATTTTATTGTTTATGTGACTGCTTTCATACTTCTAGTTGATAAGATACAAGGCGAACGGCTTGATTTCGATACGCCACCATAAAAGGGTATCACATGACCAGATACCAGTCGCGGCCAGATTTGAAAATGCTGATATACGCAGTGCTTCCAGTGGGTGTGACACAACCAAAATACAACTATTCTGTCCAAATTTGTTACACAATGTTGCTAACGCACTGGGCCACGAGACAAATATTACCAATGATCGCTCTAGTCCAAAATGGTTACCTGTTCCGTCACATACTTATGTCATACCCCCTAATTTTCGCAAACTTTCCATTTTGGCATCCGATCTGTATCATGATGTTCGTTATTGCTACTGCTGTCTGCCTTTTCCAAGCAAACTGTTCACTTTTCCTATCAACCTGTGCCTATGGGAATGAGTATGTCTTATGTTAACCACTTCAGAGTTATGGTTAGCTAGAGATGGGGTTAGCCAGGCATGTGGTTAGCTAAAGATGGGGTTAGCTACGGTTAGGGTTGCAAAGTACTGCACACAACATGAAATTGGTATTGATATGTGGTGAGTAGACATTTTGGAAAGGCAACAGTTATTGTTGATATTAAAAATTGCTTATTGTACACTTTTAGCTTACCACAAGTTCTATAATGCTATTTTAGCATGTGAAAAATATAAAAATTGTATTTATTAGCAATGAAATATCATATTAAACATCAACTTGCGCAATATATCAGCTCGTGCACATCAATCGTTATAGCACAAAACTAAAATGTACATTTATTTGACATGTTTTATATTTAGTAGATCGCTTATAAGACACCTCCTAAGGGAGACTGTTAAACAGTTTAAATAGTAGCGGCGTTTAACCAGTAATGATCTTGTTCACTAGATGGAATCTATAACATACATATAATAATATAATATTATCCAGTCTGACACCGACAATTGTCTAAGTCAAACACACACAACACGGGACAGGTTAGCAACCGTTTTTATTTGTTTATTTATTTTCCAAAATATGAGCCCTAATTATATTATCATAATTGCAAATTATAAAAATTATAAGAAATTTGTTATAACAAACTAATAGTTTCATCCAAATTATGTGTAATATCCACAATTAAGCTAATAACAACGACCACAACATAAGCATATCAACATTTTATAACCGTGTTTGTGATCCCGACTTCCATCTATTTGCAGTCAGACCACAGTTGAAAATTGCATTGGTGGCCATGTTAACGTTTTGTTAGATTATAAGAAAACGTGACCACTAAAAATTCTGAAACTTTTTCACAGCATCTGCCATCATCTCATTGACATGCTGACCAAGTTTTATCAAAATCACATACCTCCAGCTCTTTTAAAACGCCCCGACGTGCGATGCCATTCAATTTTGACAAAAATAGCCTTGTATTCATGCGCCCATGTGGCCCATAGCAGAAAAATTCCCATAAATCCCTCCGCCTTTTAAACTCTCAAAAAAATGCACCATTTCACAGCCAATAGCTTCTACAAACAAACCTGTGAATATGCCTGCTCAATTGCACTTTCATAAAACCAGAGTAGGTGAAATGGGCATTCTATGGCTCTCTAAGTCTAACTTCATCCTTCGCCGGAATTATGAAGCCTATTGGAAATGAATATTGGTACTATTTAATGCATGAAACTATAACTGATATAATCATAATAAATAATGTGAATAACATGACTGGGCTAATCATAATAATGTTGTGAATAAATTTTATTTCACTACCGGTAGTCAGGAAACGCAAGCGTCATGTGTTTTAATGCGACATTACTTGTAACTTGATTCTTATATACTATATAATATAGTATAGATAGGCGTAGTGTATGATTTCAGACTTTACTTGGTCAGAGTTGGTCTTGGAATTCCGGGAATTGATTCGGGACTTGATATTTGACTTGCTAGTTTCTGACTTGCCAACAAGTCTAATATTAAATATACCTAACAAGTATAATATAACGAGAGACCATTGCATTCTAGGCCAGGATAAGGCATTTAGTATGACGATGAGCATGACTAATACTATTAAAAGTATTATATGATTATGACTATGAGTCGTATGACAATGTCTATGCTATGCCTATGCCATGGCTATGCCGACGTTATGAAGTTGTTGATACGTATGTGTATTTCACTGCCAGGTCACGGCATGTTACTGGGACGGCTAATTTTACATCAAGAAAATACTCACAATAATACGCCACAGCTGGATCTCTTAGATCATATTCAACTGCTGTCTTCACGTAGTGTTGGATAGGTTTTAAACTCTCTGGTATTGCAGGAAGAGCCATTTTAGCGACTGCGAAGTAACTAGCCCTTGTGTATAACTTCCGGTTTATTTTGACGCAAGAGGGCACCACTCAACTGTCGCAGGTCCAACGACGATGCCATCTAGTGGACAATTCAAGCACACGTAGGCTACATTATCAGTCAGATGTAAATCATTTTTTAGTAACTGTGAGTATAAACGTCTGACAAAATTTACTTTTTGAAGAAATGATGCATAAACAGAATTTTTAGACATATTTTCGCATATCTAATACTACACTGATCGCCAGATGGAAACACTGTTGCGCCACATCGGCATGCGCTCTGTTAAATAAGCGTCAGTTCCCTTTATCGAACGAAAACGCAATTATTCATAACAATCAGTACAGGAAAATTTTAATGCATATTCGAATCAAAGAAATAACCGAATTTAGTCGTTAGATCTGATAAGACCCAAAATGGTGGGTATCCAAAACTATAAACACTGCGGGTCAATGCCGATCATGGGCGTGACTTCCATCCTCTCGCCGATCACGTGACAAAGTTAAGAAATTCCACAAAAGGTGAATACATATATAAAAAGGGTGAAATTCGTGAGTTTTCAGTGTTTCTATTTTTACTTCAATTAATGTTTGACCTAATGTTAAATAATTTAATAGTTTGTTTGAATATGTTAGAAAACTACATATAAAAGTTGCACAAACGAGCTAGCAGGTTGCAGTGGATACCAGCTAGGTTTGATTTTTCGCAAAATGAATTTGAAACGAGATTAGCCAGGCGCATAGATAGCCATACGCACGTGCTTCCACATCAATATGGCAAATAAATTAATATTTAAAAAATCCATCGCGCCCCAGAAACTGAATAGTTCCTCCAAACCTAGCTGCGTAGTATCCATCGTGAAATGCAAGCAGGAAAGCAGACATCTGATATGGCCTATAATGTACAATCACTGCAATTCTGCAAAGGATGCAATATTAACTTGGCTATTGTTCATGCCAGCAAAGTATGATGGACACAGTCCAGCAGATCGCCTTCTTCAACTATTCAGCGGCTACTTGTTGTCCATCAAAACGGTTGACCTCATCATAACACTAGTGACCATTGAGCACGTCCTCCAAAGTCGGCTTCCTCTGGCCACATTCCTATAGTCCAAAGAGGCAACCACTACAACCGCCCAGCTGCAGCAGGAGAGGGCCGACCCAGAGGTATGGAATGCACTATGTGACATTGAGGCGAGTAAGCCGAGCAGTGGTGGTAGACCGAGGCACCGTTCGTGATAACGTGTACATCGAGATCTAGCAGCAAACGTTATCAGTTTTAAAACACTTCTTCAAGAGTTGCGCAAGTGATTATCAAGCTTTCTAAAACACTAGTGGTGTATTGTTCAAGTGTATGCACCAACATCTAGTCACCCCGAGGAAGAAGTAGATGCTACGTATGATGAAATAAATGATATCCTGAACCAAAAAAAAAGAAACCACAGCATACCATCATCATGGACGATTTCAATGCCAAAGTTGGATCAAAAGCTCACAATCATGAACGAACCATGTGACACTTTGGAATAAGTCAACGAAATGAAAGTGGTGACAGACTAATAGAATTTACTGAAAGTAGAAACTTCAAAATCACGAATACTTTCTTCAAAAAGAAACCTACACGGAAATGGACAAGGAAAGGTCCAAATGGAGAGACCAAGAACTAAATTGACTTTATCTTATCCAACAACCAAGACATTGTGAAAGACGTCTCAGTGCTTTCTCAGTTCAACACTGATAGTAATCACCGCCTAGTTAGAGTAAAACTCAAGATCAACATGTGTCTAGAAAGGCCGAGACTGGTGAGAAAGAAGACCCCACAAGTAAACTTGCAAAATCTTCAGCAAAAAGCAGATGATTATCAGATAGAATTACAAAACAAGTTTGATGCCTTGCATGATGAAGCAGAGGGTGCGGACATAGATTCATGGTGTGAGAAAATCAAGGACACCATCACACAAAGTGCAATGGAGGTAGCAGGGAAAAAGACACTCACCAAAGCAGAAAAACATTCTGAGGAAACACTCAAACTGTTGAAAAAGAGAAGAGAGTTGAAACAGGAAAAAGGAAATCAAAGGATAGAATGCGCCGAAACACGTAAAACCATCAGGAAACGAATGAAAGATGAAATCCGCCTATATAACATGAAAAAGATTGAACAGACTATACAAGAACACACAAGTCTCAAACGAGCTAAACGACAATTCATACTTGGAAAATCCCAGATAATTACCCTGAAACCCAATGATGGAAGTATCATAAATGTTAGAGATGAAATCATTAGCAGAGTAGAAGAATTATATCAAGATCTGTATTCCAATAAAAAGAAACTACCAAAACCCGATATCAACATAAACAAGGATCAAGTACCAGACATCACAAGATACGATGTCAAAAAGACCCTGAAAGATGGTGACTGTCTGCTGATGTGTCAACTATCAACGTACATGACCAGACTTTATTGTTTGCGCACTTACAAACAGTTTAACTATGCACAGAGAAGAAGATTATTTACATCACTTCACGCATTAATAAGAAGTTAATTAAATAAGCTTAATTCTCGAAACGGGGTTAGTTGAGCCACCCAAGACCCAAGGAAGGGTTAGTTGAGCCACCCAAGACCCAAGGGAGGGTTAGTTGAGCCACCCAAGACCCAAGGAAAGTTTAGTTGAGCAGCGGTTAAGGAACGAAGACGAGTATTCTTTACTCCAACATACATAAAAGGATTTTTTCCGAGCAAATTGGGACATCGGATAGATACAAGACAACATAATAGTAGTTAGTTCCACTGGTTGCGATTTACCTATAAGTCTAATTAAGTGTGTTGACTTATTAATTAAGCGTGTAGACTTGTCAGAAACGTGTTGTACCTATTGGGTAGATGTGTTGGAGTTGTTACGAATTTGTACAAGGCCTACGTAAATTATACAAATAAAGCATTTACTCAACTTACGCTGCACTGTGGCTCAACTTACCCCATACCAAGTGTTAGTTAAGCCAGTATGCCAACTCTATTTGAATCAGCTAGATATAATTATCTATGCATGCTAGATATATCTTGGTATAACATGATCTATTAATAAGCATAGTTTATGTAAGTAAAAACAATTATGACTTATGAATATGATTGCGCCCTAGACATCAAAAAGAATGAACAGTGGCTGATCTAACACTGCCTTCCCTAATCTACGACGTCAAGCGTCCACTTTGCCACTTAGGTTTCTTCGTAATATTTTAATTAACCATATTTTCATTAACCATGGTCCATGGCACATGGCATATAATTATAGTCACCAGCATAGTTTTCGCCTCACGCCAGATTCTGCCTCATTTTGTGATATCGCTGGATCTCACATTATACACGTCATTAGTCCAATATAAAATCATATATCGGTCACTAGGAGTATAAATGTCTGACAAAGTAAATTTTTTCGAAGACAAATTATGTGTAAACAGGTTTTTGAGATATATTTTCGTACATATAGTTCGACATTAATCGCCAGGCGGCTTTACTGGTACGACATATCGGTGCATTTTGTAAATACGCCATATTTCACTTTATTGGACGAAAATGTGCGCAACTATTAATAATCACTACAGAAAAGTAATTGAACGGCAACATGATTTATATACTTTTAATGCGTGCAGTGAGGCTTTTTCAAAAACGCTCTTTCTTTTAAGGCAAATTCCGGCGCTAGCCTCGCTTTGCGTTGATTTTGTCTTTGGCTTTGCTTTGGCTTTGCCTTGGCTTTGCCTTTGGCTTTGCGAAACGTATATTTCTTTTGTTCGATTTTAGTGAGTAGTTCACTTAAGCCAACTTTTGTAACAACTGAATTGTTTGTACTTGACAGATGAAGTAACTGGTAGTTTTTCGAATACTGATTCCATCCGCAAAAAAGCGTCTTCAAATATCTGTGAAAACAGCATATTATATCATGTAAGGCAAAAAACACACCAACCAGTATATATCATATCCCAAAGTGTTTATGTAATTTTACACTAGGTGGCAGCAAACGGCATCACTAGTGACGTTTCATGGCGGCATTTTCAGTTGTTGCTCGGCCGGTTAAATGGGCCTGGTCAACATTTTGGAGGCATCTGTGGGAGAGGAAATGGATACGCCAGACGTACCAATTGTCAGCAGTCATTCTGGTGACGTGGGTGACGTTATTCTTCATGTGCGCATACATTTCATTCCCCGTTTATCTGACCACCGATTCGGGGAGTCTTGACGAAAATTTGCCGCCATTGTTGAACACCGACGGAGACAGTCTGCTGCTATTGCCGAACAACAAGAGTAAATCGAAGCCAAGTCGAATCCGTCTGACGTTTGGTTCACGGACAACTGGGAACTTAACGGGAGTACTAAGCCGACTATGCCCATTGTATCCACACACACTGCGTGAGTTTTTCAACTGTAACACTAAGAAAGCTTTTAAGTAACACAACAGCAACGCCAACGGTGTCAGTTTAGCGAAGCATATTATTATTTATTGTTTGGCGCCATTTTTGCTATACTTAATACAAATACGCAACATTGACATAAATCTGAAGAAACCTTTGTGCAAGTGATCGATATTCATAATCATTGACAATTATTTTATCGACTGAGTACAAACAGATTGTTACATAAATCGTTTTTAATGAAATACTTAAGATTCGCGTTTCGCGAAAACGCCACAAAATTGCCACGGCATTGGCATTGGCATTGCCTTAGGCTTTGCTTTGCGTGTGTCACAAGACGCAACGCATTACATGCATAGACGTCACGGGGTCGGGGTTGTTAACTTTCCTGGGTGGTTATTACGAATAGTTGCTTACATTTCAACTGGGATACACTGGTGACTGCGAGAAGAAACATAAACATAGACATTAGTAATTACTACTGACTGTACTGGGATACACTGTCACTGGTGACTGCGAGAAGAAACATCCGACACATTTATTTTTTTGGGATGCGAATAAGGATTAAGCAGGTTTGTGAAATATTAATTATATTACAATACTAGTGTCGTACTAGTGAGTAGTATGACACTAAACTAATGGGGCCATAGACATAAATAGAACACCCGTTAGTAAAACAAGACCGCTCGCAGTCACCAGTGTATCCCAGTACAGTAGTAATGTCTATGTTTATGTTTTTTATGCGTTTCCAAAAGTAGCGAATTTTACTCCGTTAACTGTAGTAGACTAGAAAGTGCCATCTTAGCCTATATTTCGAGTGTCAGGTATGCAAACGTATTTATTGCAACCACCTGGTGCAAAACTCATTTAATTAAAAACGAACTACCACTTGAAGTTAAGTCGTTCATTTCAGTAGCATAGATAATAGCTAGTGCGGTTTATGATGAAATGAACTTTTCCGCAAGCCACGAAAACATGTCGGAGTTTTAGCAAAGAGCGTATAATACATGATATTAAGCTAAGCGAGCTGCCCGACATTACACGGGAGAAACTGCAGCCACGGCAAGAGCTCCTGGCACCAGAACTGTCGGTTTCAAGAAGCGTTCGTACTGTACGAAGGAACTTATGTGGACGTTTGACGTAGATCACGTAACTCGGAACAACAGTAGAACACACACATATCGTTGCGAACAATTATACGTAACTACGAACTACTATTGTTCTAGGTTATGTAATCTACGTCAAACGTCCACATAGGTTCCTTCGTAAAATCCCCACCCCCCGGGAATGTTTTTTAATGTACGAACCATCCCCTTGGGCCCCCGGGCACGCCTACAAAAGTTCAACCACATACACACGAGATGTTTGATTCAACGGGCAGCTTAAACATTAAAAAAAATACAAAAATTACTTGGCACACTATATGTTAGACCAATATCCATAGAGTCATTCTTACCCATGCACGCATATATACATGTCAACTCTCCCTCATTCATATGGAGTCTCCGTAATTTTTACATAGCCGATACATCTCCGTCCAAGATGTTTAAATATCCGTTATTTCATGTTCAACGGACAAAACAATTGCGAAGAAAATATTTATATATTGCAACCACCAGTCTGACGAATCTGTTTACAATTAATAACTTTAAATTAATTTTACGCGTCCTACAGTGGGCGTCTCTCGTGTAGACGTGAAGGCGAATTTGATGCCGGAATCTCGACTAGCCGAGTTGACCCAGTACGTTGGAGCGGGAGGCCGATGGAAGCCGTCGACATGTCTGGCTCGCCAGCGCCTCGCCGTCATCATCCCGCACCGCGACCGCGGTGCGCATCTGCGTCTCCTCTTGTTCTACCTACACCCGTTTCTTCAGCGCCAGATGCGTCACTACCAAATATTCGTAGTCGAGCAGGTGGGTGGCGGAATGTCCATACTGCGACATTGTCAATACAGCGACATTGTCAACACCGCGATATTGTCAGTACTACGACATTGTCAATATCGCGACATTTTCAATACCGCGACATTGTCGATACCGCGACATTGTCAATACCGCTGCATTGTCAATACCGCGACATTGTCAATACCGCTGCATTGTCAATGTCGCGACATTGCCAATACCGCGACAGTGTCAATAACCCTGCATTGTCAATACCGCGACATCGTCAACATGGTTTTTAAGGCCTCTCATACGGGCATTTTGACAACTTGCTCTGCCCGTATGAAATGTTTTTAATTTTCAATTTTAATATATTATATTAAATTTTAACTCAGAAACTAACAACTTCATCTGTAGACTAACAATAATTAGTTTTAAAACTTCCCCGGGCACAGCGGCCAAACACGCCCAACCCCGTGTGTGTGCGTAGCAGCCAGCCAACCTGCCCATCGTTGCTTTTCAATGCTGCCATCCAGCTATTTATAACCCGATCGGGCTCAAATCTCGAACAGAAACGAAATACGACAATGAAGCAACCACGTGCCGTCGCCATGTTGGCATAGTATTTTTTAATAACAATTCTACCATATAAATTTTAACAGCCTATTTCATTCACAAATTCAACGGTTGTTGGGATGTACTAAGTTTGCTGCAAGCTACGTGCAACATAAATCACAATTGGTCACCATTTTAAGGTAAATCAGTTGCCCGAATGAAACTTCAGACTGCCCGTATGAACTGTAACTTAGAAAACCCTGATCGTCAATACCGCTGCATTGTTAATACCGCGATAATGTCAATACCGCAGCATTACCAATACCACGATATTGTCAATATCGCGACAGGAGGTCTTCCGTTTTTGGGGAAGAACAACTGAAAAAAATAACTATAATGAACATACCTTGTAGTTGTGACATATTAATATATATTTATATAAAAATAATGTATTATTGGGGAATTAGTAATATTGAGGTATGCACACAAAGCTGATCGCCGGCATTTACTGACGTGCAGGCGTACAACGAGACGTTCAACAAAGGCGTCATTATGAACATGGCCTTCAACGAGGTGATGCGACGCGGGCACTGGGACTGCATCGTCTTTCACGACGTCGATATGATTCCGCAGAATGATCGCAACATCTACGAGTGCACGCGACAGCCGCGCCACCTGTCGCCGGGACTCGATGAGATGCGCTTCACGTAGGCATATCCGTGTCCGTTGTAAAGTTACAATACAATACAATACAATACAATATAAAACAAAAAAATTCTTGGGAGATCCAAGCTCGGCAGCGCACAAAAATAAAAGGGGTTGAGCAGTTTCTAATTGATTAGCAATTCCAGTTGAAAACAGTTTGATTGGTATATGCTAAAGTTATGGAGGTGTGCATCATTTGTATGAAGTAGTTTCCCATATGTGCCGAAGCCATATGTAATATTATGTAGATGCAACACAAATAAGAAGCATCAGTGGCGTATTTGGGGGCCATGCCCCTTTGGCTTTAGGAAATGAAATGTTCCGTGAATAACTTGTTGCGCCACTACATGACATCATGACAAACGAATGGGTGAATGCGCTTAACCCCTTCCGAGATCCTAAATACACCACTGGGAAACATAATATTTTGATGATGATGAACCTTTGCTTCTAACATTCAGACCAAACATATGGTCTGTATCTAATACAGGTCTAAACTCTTTAATACAAATCCACATGATATCACATTTTGAGTTTTACACCGAACAACCCCAAAATGAGATGCCACAGTCCAGCTGCTCACGACTTCCCCGTTTTTCAAGACAATGTGCATAAGACAAAATGACAGCTCCGGATATTGTCCAGCGATAGTAATTACTGTTGGTCGTCTCTTCGCCTTCTGTTTACAGCCTGCTGTACTGGGGTCTGGTTGGAGGGGCGCTTGCCCTCACACCTGCGCAAGTTGTCCACACAAACGGCTACTCGAATATGTACTGGGGTTGGGGAGGCGAAGATGACGACATGTTCACGAGGTAGTGTCTCCTGCTGCGACTGACGCGACCCTTACGCTTCTGTTGCTTCCGTGCTCGTCACTTTGCATGTCAGTAAAAGACCGTCCTCAATGTTTTCGCTAATCTGATTTCAAATTCATTTTGCGAAAAATCAAACGTACCTAGTAACCACTGCAACATGCTAGCTCGACTGTGAAACTATTCTATGTAGGTTTTTTTTAAATCGCCAGACAAACTATTAAATAACTTAATGTTTGGTCAAATATTGAAGTGAAAATGGAAACGCTGAAAACTCACGAATTTCACAATGGTGAAATTTATAAACTTTGTCATGTGACAATGTAATCTAGTTTGCTCATGATTACTTGACATTTGACCAGTACTAGTATGATTACTCAAAACTTGCCAACGATTACACACGATTACAATTACTGAGTATGTAATGATGTTTGATTATGTTTACTCTGTCTCTTATTTAAACGACGACACATTTCCCGATTGTAATGGCAACCGTCGGCATTTATCATCGGTTAAGTCAGTTTCGTGTACATGTATGCATCGATATAGTACAAGTTATTATACTAGTGATGTCTCTTGTTAAAATGCCGTAATGTAATAGAGGCTACGAAATAACCCGTGGCGCCTCTGGTGCATAATATAACACTAACATGAAGGTGAAATCGCGGGAAACTTTCGACGGAAGTACAACATGTAATTCGCGCGAATCTTGCCGTGCGATGAAACAGTCGCGTATTTAAGCCAACGGAAGCTCAATCGCGTTCGACGGTATTCAAACGTCAGATCAGCTGATTTTTGCGTTCCTATGCTAGCGTTGTGATTTCTGTTTAATATTAGTAAGCCTGAACATTCTTCATTGGATACACTGTGTAGTTCTTTTTCAAAATACTTTACAGAGAATATTGCCCGTATTCGATAAAATTTTGTCATTAATGATAATGACTATGATTTCCCTGAACCACCACTTTCTGAAAAACACTTTCACCTCTGCAACTACAAATGAAGTTCTCATTATTATTAAAAAAATATCCTAACAAATCGTATGATCTTGACCCATTTCCAACACTTCTACAAAAAAGCTGTATCGATCAACTCATCTTTCCCTTTACTAGTATCGTAAACCTTTCAATGCAGAGTGGAGTTGTTCCACGGGATTTCAAACAAGCTCTTGTAAAAAACAAACTGTGCATAAATGACCTAAAGAATTATCACCCTATCTCCAATCTCAGTTTTCTGTCAAAAATATTAGAAAAAGTGGTTGCTAATCGCCTTCATGGACATATTTACAACCATCACTTATCAAATGATCTACAGTCTGCACATAAACGATTCCACTCTAACGAAATAGCTCTTCTCAAGATACACAATGATATAGTTGATAACCTGGACAATGGCAAAGTCACAGCACTCACTTTACTTGATCTCTCAGCTGCTTTCTATATAATTGATCATTTAATCATTTTACAACGCCTAAATATATATATTTTGGCATTTCTGACCCAGCTCTTCAGTGGTTCAAATCATATTTTTCAGACAGATATTAAAGTATTAACATATCTGACACATTATCTTGCCCACAACACCTTCCATTCGGAGTGCCGCAACCGTCCTTGGCCCAGTTCTGTTCAGCTTATATATTACGTCGCTCAGCCAAGTCATTACTAACCATAATCTCAGTCATCACATGTATACTGATGACACACAGGTTTACATATCATTTTCACAATCATATGCACAAGAATCAGTTTCGACTTTAAGTGATTGTCTTACTGATATCTTGCTGTGGATGGTATCAAGTAAGCTAAAGCTTAATCCAGATAAAACAGACCTTATTATTATTGGCTCTAAACAACAGCGAAATAGAGTCATCAACCATTTCCCAGTTAAACTGCTTGGCAGTGATATATTCCCATCAGATACTGTTCGCAGTCTTGGTGTTGTCTTTGACAGTGACTTCAACTTTCGCCAGAATATTTCTCAAGTAGATAAATCCTGTTTCTATCATATCCGTGATCTCCGTCGAATTCGGCGTCACATATCTATATCTACTGCTAAAACAATATCAACGGCATTAATTAGTAGCCGCCTTGACTATTGTAATTCACTACTAAATAACATTGCTAAAAGAGACTTGGCTAAACTCCAACGAGTACAAAATTGGCACGTGTGGTTCTCGGGGCGCCTCGGTTTTCACCGTCACTACCACTACTTAAACAGTTACACTGGCTTCCAGTTTCTTATCGAATTAACTTTAAGCAGTCCACTCTTACATATCGTGCTCTATCTACACAACAACCGCCCTACTTGGTTAGTCTGCTGCATCTTTCAAATATCCCTAGGCAGCTCAGATCATCAATTTCACAACAACTTATTGTACCTAAAACAAAACTTAACTTGGGTAAACATGCTTTCTCTGTCGCTGCGCCTAGGGTCTGGAATAAACTTTGAAAACATCTGAAACTATAGTTGTTTTCCGAAAAAACTCAAGACATATCTATTCCAAATTGCATTTCCACCATATATGTTCGGTTGTCCTTCGTTCTGATACTGACTTTTACGCGTCCCTCTTCACGATTATGCTTAATGATTCTGTTTTGTTGCGCCTCTGAGCTCAGGTTCCTGAGGATATAAGCGCCATAGAAGTTAATTATTATTATTATTGATACACTATTTGGATTGGAATTTTGCAGTTCTTGCGTTACGAATCGTTTTCAGAATAGAAGGCGCCGGATATGTAGTCACTCGACCATCCAATCACATCGGTCGCTATAAGATGGTCAGACACAAGAAGCGAAAGGGAGAGGCACAAAGGTAGATTTAACAAGATTTAACAAGATTTGCCATCCAAGCCAAAGGCCCAGATGGCAAGTAGACAAGGAAGCCATTGGCTTATCGAGAGTCCAACAATTTTCATCTATGTGTAACCCGCCCTCCTGAGATATGTGTCAACCCTGTTTTTTAACATATTCACGCTGCTAGCAATTACACAATCCGTAGACAATTTGTTCCATTCATTTATTGTCCTCTCTCAGAAAGAGTACTTCCGGATATCCAATCTACACTGATCCTTTATTAATGTTACTTCTTGTCCTCTAGGTCTACTATCTTTCTTGAGTGACAAACATATTTCTGACAATATTTTCATACCCATTCAATATCTTAAAAACTTCAATCTGATCTCCTCTTAACCTCCTTGTCACTAGGGTTGTTAAACCACATTCTTTTAGGCGTTCTTCATAACTAAGGTCTCTCAGTTCTTGAATAATGTTAATTGCTCTCCTCTGCATTTGTTCAAGCGTATCTATATCCTTCTTACGATATGGTTTCCACGCTTGTATACAGTATTCTAAATGAGATCTAACTATTGGATTATACGGAGGTATAGTTAACTGTTTTACTTGTATGTTATGTTTCTCCTAATCAACCCAATAATTTGATTACGCTTTGAAGCTGCAATACCACACTGCTCTGAAACTTTCATATCAGCACTTATTGTTATTCCTAAGTCTTTTTTTTACTTTAAGTTCCCGTGTCCTGTATGTAGGCATTTACATTTCCCAAAATTTAATAACATCTGCCACTTTTCAGACCATTTAACTAATTTGTCTAGATCGTTTTGTAAATGTTGTTTATCGCCATCAGTGTTAACCTTTCTACTTTTGTGTCATCCGCAATTTTCTTAGCTACAATTTCTGGAGTTACAATTAACTGCCCTAAATAGTCAGATTTAGCATCTTGAACTGGTACTGAACTAATATCCTATGTGGTAAACACTGAACTGAAGTAACCATTTAGGTCTTCCGTAATTAAAAAACCTTGTTATATTATATTTCCAGCACTGTCTTCTAGAGGTCCGACCTTGTCTCGTACGTGTTGTTTACTCCTGACATATGCATAACAACCCTTGCTGTCATTTTTTATGTTGCATGCTAGTGTTTGCTCATTACTTCTTTTAGATTGTCTAATTTCAGTTGTAGCTGCATTAAGTGCTCCCGGTGACGGCGTAAGGGGCGAACACACCTGTCCGCTTCCGTCATCTGCACCCGTCGTTGTGGTTATCTGTTTTAACACAGACCAGCCGCTACGTCGTTCGCCTCCGTGCAAATCGGTCTGGGTGGAACGACGGATGACGGGTGCGGACATATGTTCTCCGCATAACCTTACCTAGTTTACATGTATGAAATACGAAAGAATTGTGTGAATTGAACCATCAGTGTGCAACCGGAAAGAAACCTTACACCGATGCATACAAACGCACACGTATGATCATTATCTATGCTTATTGTGCGTGCGTGCGTGCGTGCGTGCGTGCGTGCGTGCGTGCGTGTGGTTGTACGTACAATCGGCGTGTGCTCGCGTGTGTCGCTATGTTAGCATGCATGCCAGCATGTCTAAATGTTTGTTGTCATATAACCTTATATAGTTATTGCTGGAGTTTGTTTTTGGCAGTGTCTTTGTTGTCATTTTATTTGGATGAAGTGTGTGACGTGGGAACCGCAGAGAACTCCGCTTCCTCATGTCGCCTTGTAAACATGTCGACTTAGTAAACACATCGCCATCAATTCCCCAATGTGCATCATCCTTGTTACTTGTGTTGCAGATACGATTTGCTTGACCTGTGGCGTCGGTGGCCATTAGATGGACTCAACTCGCTTGCCAACTATAACTTGACCGTGCTGGCCGTCACCGAGCACTCGCTCTACACCAACTTCACTGTCGACATCGGCAAACCTCCTCCATCTCTCTTCCAAGAGGCCATCGCTATGGCCCGCGCCACCAGCAAGCCAACGACCGATAGGTTAAGAACGCGATCATGATTATTGTCGAAACAAAACAGAACCCAACATACTGCAGCCACATTCTTACAATAAACAGTCGTATGTAAACGTAGGCCTACTCTAGTCACACATCAAGCAAAATGTGGCTGTTCAATAACACAATGTAGTTACGGCCTCCTGTGATATTATCAATGTCCGAAATATCCGGCAAATTTCCCGTTACAATATTAATGTAATAATTACAATATTAATGTAACAATGTTTTATGAATGCTCGAAGTAATGACATTTCACTGATATAGGGTACCTTGAATATGGCTGCGTCGGTTCGCTACAATTAAGTGTTTCAACCCACGCATTCCTGTCAAGGTCAGATTATTTCGGTGTCCATTGATGTAAATAGTGCACTTATATATGATTATCTAAAACACAGTTAATCACGCGAGTAAATGTTCATAGTGAGCTCAGAGAAGTGATTTCCATGTCGTCAGACATCTTAATTATGCGCAATGTTTTATTTCTTAATACAACGTGTAATTTTAAGTGCTAATAGAGACAGTCGTGTTTCAGACCAAACAATGGCGATTTAACATGCAATATTCTGGGTCCGTGTAGACTTATAATTGTCCCAAATCAGCGTAACATCAAGCCCATGACCTAACTTTACAAATGAATTAGCACACATTATTTGTACTCTGGTATATAATATTTGGTTTCAAAACTAGCATATCCATAAAGGCACGTCTTGCTTTATCTATGTTGAATTGGTGTCGAGTATATTACTTGCACAGAGCAATAGAACCAAGTGTAAGTATGAACATGACATCGTCATAATAATGTTATACGTCTGTCACTGCTATTATAAAATACATATAAAACTGATGTAATCAATCTTATTCTGATAACACAAAGCAGTGTCCAGCTTGACGCTGCTTTAGATATGGTGTTATGATAAGCTGTCAGCTGCGTTATTGTGAACTTCTGGGCACATCGCGTCTCTGCAGCGAAGTCCTCCAAGTAAACTACGCACATCGATTACGAACATTTAAAGTCCAACACCTGATATATAATGAACAGATAATGTACATACAACGGTGCAATTAAGACATGCATTCCATCACATACGACAGAGTGGTTTCATCGTAACGATTTCAGCACATTAACGTATCATACACCGTTAATTTCAACTATGGTAACAACTACTATACAAGCCTTTTGCAAACTCTCACCGTATGCTAATAAAATCAACATTCTGTCTATCCTAGCTATCCAGTGGCAAATTAAGCATGCTCACATACATAATAATTATGTATGAATGCATTTAATCCGGCAATGGTTTGCTTTCACCACGAATGGTAAATCTATGTACTTTAGAATGACTAAACATACTGAGCCCAATCACTTTTGACAAGTCCCAAGAGCTGTACGGAATACGACTGTCAACCTAGGATGTACCGCATTGACATGCAGTCGGGATTCCATCCGAAAGCTTTTATCACTTTTCCGCCAGCCAGCGTCACTATCGTGTGACCGCAGCACAATTTCTCCACTGAGCGGCTCTGTCGGATGGGCTTGTGAACGCAGCCGCTCACTTTCGCCTGGGTCGTCACATCCAAACCTTCCCCCGACGTCGGCCGGCCGTACTCGTCGCACAGTTTGTATCCCAGCGACTCCTGTTGGATAACCGGCTTGCTCAAATCGGCAGCCATCTTGGCGCATTCGTGACGGCACACGTGACGCGCTTGACGACAGGACGCCGCGTTGCCTAGCGACACCGATAGTTCGTCGACGTGGTAAGCTACGCGACCGGCGCCTACCAGTACATCGCATGAACATCTGCAACACAACGAATTCAATGAATCAGTCGAGGTACCGAGGCATCATACATTAGAGCGAGTGTTGTTAACGTGCCGACTTAAAGGGAATGTAAGACTATTCTCCTTGGTTAATTACCACATGCTTTACGCTTATTGTTGACATATCAGACAATCTTCACGTTTAAATTTGAAATATAACGTTGTTCATAAGATGGTCTCAAATTCCCATTTAATACACTTTCTAACAGGAAATTATACTTCAGCAATAAATATTGCAAACGGCAATAAAAACACTACGAAATGGAAGCAGTTGTTATCAAAGACCGGCATATTGTTTGATATTCCTTTTGAACAGACTACATACGTATGATTCTTCAAAGTACTCGAATTACTGAGATATTGAGATGTCTCGTTTCGACAGCACATTGATACACTGTATACACATTAATTGCATCAGATATGTCAGTAGTATTTACAATACACTGACACGAACATGTGAGCAAATTAAACCGATACGTAGACCTATATTACAATACGATAAATAACGAAGTTACTACCGAGGACATTGTCTGAGCAGGGAAGTATCGACCCCTTGACTAATGTGATAGATGTAAAGCCACGGCAGAGCGGCCGCCGACATCCGGCCGCCAATGACACGTGCCAGGCCCTTAATCCCAACTAATTTCATAGATAGGCCTAAATTGAGCCTCGAGCAGTCGCGTGACTTCGACGACTGCGGATGTATCACCAGTGGATGTTATCTAGGCACGCTGCATTGCCTCCACTATTTGTCATTCTGCGGCAACACACACAAAACCAAATTACATTGTTGTCAACGATTGTACGATGTTTCGGTTATATAACACACGCATTCAATGTGCTCTATCCAATACATGAGTGCAGTATTGATTATGATGTTGGACGTGCCCGATATGAACGGAACTAGTGATTGATGACATGATGGGTCGTCGCGTACAAAATGGCGCGTGCGATGACGACGGAACTATTGTTTACGTCTTGACGCAGTTATCGTAATAGCCAACGTCGATGTCACACCACAGTTGGTAACATTGCGCATGCACAGCAACACCAAGATGCACGAACACGAGTCCTGCGCGAACATTATTATGTTTTCTTACGCACACATGGGTCTGAAAACGTGCACACCACAGCAGAGCACACAATGAATCACGCACAGTGGCACAGTGGTGAAAGTGTGCGTGACCTAGGCTTATCGTCGCTGAAAAGTGCCATTGTCGTCGCAGGCTAGTGCAAGAATCCTTGTTGTCACCGGCTAGTGCTAGATGCATCGCTTTCGCTGGCTGGCTTGAAAGGGGCCTGAGGCCTTGTCGTGGCCGGCTGGGCTGCCCAGGGCCGGATACCTTGTCGCCAGCGGCTAGTGCTAGATGCATTGCTTTGGCCGGCTAGCCTGAACAGTGCCAGATGCACTGCTACAGTGCACTGCCGTTGACGGCTAGTGCCAGACGCCTTGTCGCCGGCAAGCCTGCAGTCAACGAGGGACACCGACGAAAGATAATATATTAAATAATACAAAAGCCACTGACATTTAGAAAAGCACCCCCGATGTGATATGATATACAGATCATGTATATAATTTATATATATATATATATATATATATATATATATATATATATATATATATATATATATATATATATATATATATATATATATATATATATATATATATATATATATATATATATATATATATATCCAAACGCTGCGAATATCGATCAGTACCATACTGTATATGACATTACAGGTTAATTCCATTCCAGACAAAATACATGCCTTTATAATTTGTGTTGGTGGAGCGAATGATTTAGCCAGGTGGTATTCAGTAGTGTAATGAAAATTATACTATTACAGAAGAAACGATCTGTGAACAGGAGAGAGAGCGTCGAAGAGAAAGACTATCGACTACCGCGCCTCTACATCAAACTGCTTACTTCTGTAGCATCTGTAACAGAGACTGTCACTCAACGATCGGAGTAGCGGATGCTGTGCGAAACACTGATGTCATCTACAGGGGTGAGACCACAATTCATGTTTATTGTTTCACACGAATTAGGGCGTATTAAATTGTGATATGTGAAATTAAGCAATGCATATAATGCGACATGAGTGCGACTGAGCAGGCAGATTCACATGTTTGTTTGTAGAAGCTAGTGGCTGTGAAATAGTGCATTTTTAAAGGGGGATTTATGAGCCATCCGTTAATCACCACATATTAGTACCCATTTCATGTTGTGGGCAGTACTTTGTAAGTGCGTGGGAACAAGGAAATAATGGTATGTACAACCATAACCGTAGCTAAACAAATTTCTAGCTAACCCCATCCCTGCCTAACCCTAACCCGAAAATGGTTTACAGAATATATATTCTCATTTCCATAGGCACAGGTTGATAGGAAAAGTAAACAGTTTGCTTGGAAAAGGCAGACAGCAGTAACCACATTTTTTTTAATTAGGGGGTATGACACTAGTATGTGAGGGAGCAGGTAGCCATTTTGCACTAGAACAGTCAGTGGTGATATTTGTTATGTAGCCCAGTGCATTGTATTGTATAGTATTCAGCTCCAACAGGTCCGAAGACCCAGTAATAGGACTGATAAAAAATATAAAAACAAACAATAAACAGTAAGAACAATAAGTATGATAAGGATATAAGAGCAAACAATACCGACATTACTAACATAGCAGGCTAAGACAGTACCATTATGCATATAAATGTTTTTGAATTACATATCTGAAGGTATTGGCTCCTATAAATATATTACAAGTGGGTTCAGATAAATACAATGTGTTAAAAGTAGTCATAAATCTATTTAAGTATTTTCTAATGTTGATTCTGCTGTTGGAAATTCTAAAAGGAGTGTAGTACAGATCTTAACGGAGAGTCATGTTGGATATTTCCTACCAGATAGGACGAATCTAGATGAGAGTGCACACACTTATGTAGAAAGATCAGATCTGCAACGTGCCTACGATGTTGAAGGGACGGTAGTCTAAAATGATGGTGTACGCTTTTAAGAACAGATTTTTAGATTTGCAACAGAAACATTTAATGAGATATTTTGAACTCGTTCGATTTGGTCGATAGAAGTACGTTGCCATGGATTCCAAATAACACTGCAGTACTCCAACTGGCTTCTGACTAGATAATTATATTTTTTATACAAGGATCGCAAAGCTTGTAAATGTTGTGCAAACGCGCTTAATAAAACCAAACATCTTAAAAGCTTTATAGACATTACGACTAATACAATCTTCAAGATTAAAATTACCGGTCAATGTGACTCCGAGATCTTTGACAGCGGTGACCCTGGGTAGAGACTGGCTTAAGATGGTGTGGTCAAAGGATAAGCATTTCTCTTTGATAGTGAAGGCCATTATGCAGCATTTGTTTGCATTAAGTTTGAGGTGTCAGGTTTCACACCAGAGGCACACACTGTCCAGATCCTTTTGCACCACTGACAATAGGTCACCGACGTAATTTCTCTAAACAGTTTAGAATCATTGTGTAAAAAAATTGGACAGAACAGTTGTATGTTGGTTGTGTCACAACCACTGGAAGCATTGCGCATATTAAAATTTAGCCGCAACAGGTATCTGGCCATGTGATACCCCTTTAGGGTGGCTTATCCAAATCAAGCCGTTCGCAAAACAATAACATTTGACAAGTCTGACACATTTTGCATTTACCCGAAATCCTGTTAAATGTGACAAATTGTAAATTTTCTTACAAAGTTATGCCATGTTTGGTTAAAAATCAAGCAATTAAATTAATATTAGTTAGAAAATAAAGTCATTGGTATATTTAAAGAGACAGTAAGCAGCTTTCATTGGTTCGCATTGCTCTGGAAATCTAGTGACACGATCCATGATTTATCAAGTGTCAAAATCGACCTATAATTAAAATATGTGACTGGTTTTCAGGTAATCTTACGGGCAAGGCATTGCTTAGACTTGGCTGGCAAACAAATAATAATGACGTGACAAGCAGGAGTGTTCCATAGTATGTTTCTTATACATTGTGCCGCATCTTGATATAAAATTGGACACTGTCAGACAAGAGCTTCATTATTTAAAGAGGGGTCAGACCACAGTTGAACTTCCTATTTATTGTTCTAAAACGCAGCTCCATTACCTTTCTATTTTTTAAAATTATACCAACGATTTGACAATTTTCCACCTTGTACACTTCAAATGCTCCTTTTATGTGTGTTTGTTGTTACTAGTTTCCACAGTTATACTTTACAGTTTATATACAGGGGCGGTGTCCATCAGGTGCCCGGGCGGCCCCTTTATTTCGGCCGGAATGTTTTCATAAAGTCCAAGTTAGTTGTTGAGACACCGTGAGATGGCGCATTCCTGCACTTTCTACCATGCACATCCGGGACATTTGCCACCCGTACTGTCACACGTCCCCAGTCATTCTGATTTGCTCGCTCCCAATTATGTTCCCATTGTCATCGTAGTGTCCATTACAGCTGGTCAGCAGATGTCGTTAGGCTTGCAAACTAATGTGAGAAACAATCGACTTCTAAGATGCAGCCCGTAGTAAGGACAGACGTTCTTCTATGTGAAAAGCCTAATATTGTCACGAGACGCCAAAGCTTTGTCCTGAAAGATGAAAAGCAGCACAGCCTTCGCCGAAACAGATCAACCAAATCGGTTTGGAGAGAAAGATGCACGACCAAGTGTATGACGAGTATACGCTGTGAATATAGCCAGGGAGACGAATGGCGTGGTTGCATTGATGCAAAGTCACGTACTGAATGTGTAGCCAGGGAGACGAGTGGCGTGGCTGCATTGATGCAAAGTCACGTACTGAACGTGTAGCCAGGGAGACGAATGGCGTGGCTGCATTGATGCAAAGTCACGTATTGAACTTGTGATTCGCGAACTTCTTTAACTTCTTCCGAAAGTGGCAAGGGAATCTCTAAAGCATGATAACAAAGTTGGTGTCTGAGGCCAGTCGTCCCAAGCATAATATGGACCGATGAGTTAATCGCAGTGATGCCTAGATGCACAACTCTACAGTGGTGGTTTGGAGATATTCGACACGATCACACTAATTCAAATTAGAATTTACTGAATTTGCAAAACAACTGCATGGTGGTGGCATGAATTTTCAAGAAAATGAATTTGTGAAATACTTTACATATAACTTAAACTTTACAAACTATTCATGTTACATGTATTTTGTTTATACTTGGTATGCACAGTGCACTGTAGTTTATATATTGTGCAGTGGTCCCCCTTTTATAAGGACCATATCAAGAGAGGCCACCTTGCCATGCAAACTAAGCTTACCCAAGATCATTTCCTCCTCAAGAGAGGCCATCCTTCTTATAACGCACAAGATGCACTAGTCCTTTGCAGAAGGGGTGGCGTTATAAGAAGGGGACTATTGTGTGTGCATGTGCGCGTGCGTGCATAAATATTTGGATAACTAGTCCTGCCACCTGGTGTCTTTTTTGGGGAAACTGGGCACCCCTTTTTCAGGGTCTGGATCCGCCCAAGCTATTCGTGTTATTAACATTTGTGTCTTGCTCTACGTCGCCACGTTAGGATGTCTTCGTTCCAGACATGTTTCATGTGAATTCCTGCTGCACGTCGTCTGTGGCTGTTAGCGACACTGCCTGTGTTGTGCAGTACGGATCGATGCGTGGACCATTGATCTCCTCCTCGCAGGCAGCTGGCCATTCCTCCTCACACAACTATTAGCTACACTGGCAACGCTGCCATTACTGCAGCCAAATGGTTGGTGTCTGTACAAACGGGTCTCATTACTGACCTGACTCACAAAAGCCACAACGAGTCCTTCGTCGCTTGGTTTGCCGATAGCAGGAGAAATCGTTCGTTACCTCCTTCTGCGCGGATGTCAATGCAGTCGTTGCGTGCATGCACAGCTTGTCGGGTTGTTATGCAACATCGCAAGACATGTTCTCGTGTCGACAGCTAGCTTCTTCTTGTGTAGCCTTAGTTAGTCTCTCTAGTCACTTCTAGCCCACCATCTGTCCAATGCCTGATATTGTCAATCCATCCAATATATTTCTTCTACTTCTTCGGCTTTTTCATAGTAGTTTCCTTCTATGCTAGTAAGTACCATGGAACAAACTGCCAAATGAATGTGTTAATGCTAGTAGTATGAATATATTTAAAAATAGAATTGACAGATATTTGATAAGGGCGGGCTACACATAGATGAGAAAATTGTTGGACTCTCAATAAACCAATGGCTTCCTTGTCCACTTGCCATCTGGAACTTGTTGTTTGGGATGGCAATCTTGTTAAATCTTGTTAAATCTGGTCTTCTTTTTCTTCTACAATAACCGTACTTAGCCAGCTTTCCTATACTATTGAAAAACGTTCCTCCTCAATCCCTACTTTATATCTGACCCATATATTAGTCCTTTTCTGTGTTCAGCTTTCCAGAGAAGGCGAGATGTGTGGTGTGTGTGTGTGCGTGCGTGTGTGGTGTGTGTGGTGTGTGTTGTGTGGTGTGTGTGTGCGTGCGTGCGTGCGTGCGTGCGTGTGTGGTGTGTGTGGTGTGTGTTGTGTGTTGTGTGGTGTGTGTGTGTGTGTGTGTGTGTGTGTGTGTGTGTGTGTGTGTGTGTGTGTGTGTGTGTGTGTGTGTGTGTAGTGTGTGGGGTGGGTGGTGTGGGGTGGTGTGGGGTGTGCGTAATTGCGTGATTGTATGCGTCTGTAAACGCACTGGTGTTATACTGTGTGCGTGCGTGCGAGCGTGCGTGTCTGTCTGTTTGTCTGTCTGTTTGTATCTCTGTGTATGGTTCATTTACGTTATGGGGTTAACGTAGACATTCATAAACATAATCACAAATAACGCTGTGGTTCGTTTTTCTTCGTAAATAACAGTTGAAAACTTTGGTTTGTATTTCTGCAGTAACAGAGAGAGAGTGGTTTCCGGGGATGAATACAACAGCTTGGTCCGTGGGGCAAACAGACAGACAGACTTGTCTGGTAAAGCGGGCACCGGCAGACTAGCACTTAACTGATTGAGTCGTTGAAAGCGAGCGTGGGCATCAGGCAGAAAGGTTAGGTCACGTACTAACAAGCTTCCCTACTGTCCACGGACAAACATTATTCAAGTCTAGTTTTTGTGCGCGGCGTCAGCCACTGCGAAGCATTGCACGCGACGGCGCCGTTATTAATCAACAAAATATCGATTTTAATTAAACGAACATTCATCGCAGTGGGGAAACAGGACGAACTAGTTTTAAGCATAACAGGTAAACATCGTTTACAAAACAATCAAATGAACACATTTAGATATACTACATGCACACTAAACTAAACGTAAAGGCCGACATGTTTTGTATAAATGTTTTCTGTCTATAATCATAAGTTGATTAAAACATTAGATGACTTACTGCACTTACGAATATAACATAAGCAATCTGTTCCTGGTGTTTTGTTTCTTGTCCATAGATAATTAATGCGTAATGGCCAATAACTATAATTCAATAAGCAGGTTCCTTTCGGCATTTTCATTATCTTCTTCACAGCCAAACGGCACCGTGCCGTTCTAGTGGACCTACAGCACAGCTGCGCGGTTTCACAACGTGACACTGAGCTCGGGATTCTAGGGCTATGAGGAGGTCCTGGGCCTAACCATTATTGTACCGTATTCTGTGGGTGAATGCTTCAAGCAGTCCTTCTTCAACTTTGACCACTATGTTTTATCACCATAGGACCAAGGAAATGTTAATTATATTACTATCTTCCTATCTCACTAAGCTAGGTGGAAACATGCACATTGGTTTCACATTTTGCGGTTCTATGAAGACACTGGTGGACTGGGTTTTCAGCTACAGTTGAGAAATCATTTTGCAATTATACTGGACCACGCTTAATACAATCATGGAAACAGAATCAGCTGTTGAAGAGAAACAAATAGATTGGCTAGGATGGAATCATTCCCTATCACCGTTGTATTAAAATAACAACAATAATAATATTCCTTTTATATAGCGCCACGTCCAATTCAGTTAATAGCGCTTTACAGAAAATATATTAAACATAATACGTTGTAATAAAAACATCACATATCATATGACAGACGGACAGGGAGGAATGTGACCGTTCAAGAGTCAGTACAAGGTCCACAGTAACGGAGTTTAGTATTCACGTCATATCTCCCTTCAATCATGTTCACTGCGTTTATCGCCTTCGTGCTATCGCTAGAGCACAGCGCGAATCCACCCGGAGCGTGTTTGCCGCACACACTACGGACGAGACGTTGGATGCTCCTTCCCGTCAGACGCATCATTTATGCATGAGGGCGCCACGGGGACGTCCCGGAGTGATGCCTAAGAGAGTAATTTCCCATCCGCCCTTGCCGAGAAGTATATCGATCGAATGCGACCGGTTGCACAAGCACAGAATACACACTGTTATTGGTAAAACGGTTGGATGCAGGCCCAAAACCGTGACTATTGCCTGACCCGTCAAATAGTTCTCGACACAATGACGCTTTGTCACGGTCACGGCAATGCCGTCACGTGGCTTCATTCCGAGTAGTACCTCCACTCTCCAAACTTTGATATCACATCGGCACGTCCATGTGAACACGTCGTCATCACGTCGGTACTTCAATAGCCTAATCATCGCCATCACGTCGGTACTTCAGCCGCCTAATCATCGCCATCACATCGGTACTTCAGCCACATAATCATCGCTATCACACCTGTACTTTAGCCACCTAATCATCGCCATCACATCGGCACTTCAGCCACGTAATCATCGCTATCACACCTGTACTTTAGCCACCTAATCATCGCCATCACATCGGTACTTCAGCCACGTAATCATCGCCATCACACATGTACTTTAGCCACCTAATCATCGCCATCACATCGGCACTTCAGTCACCTAATCACGCCGATGTCTCACGTGCTGACACACCTGCCTTAGTCCCCCACCCAGGCACATAATCGGTGGTCCCACGTGCTGACATACATGCCGTGGTCCCCCACCCAGACACATACTCTGTGGTCCCACGTGCTGACACACCTGTCGTGGTCCCTTATCCAGGCACATACTCCGTGGTCCTACGTGCTGACACACCTGCCGTGGTCTCCCACCCAGGCACGTACTCCGTGGTCATTCGTGCTGACACACCTGTTGTGCCCCCCATCCAGGCGCGTACTCCGTGATCCCACGTGCTGACACACCTGTCGTGGTTCCCCACCCAGACACTTACTCCGTGATCCCACGTGCTGACACACCTGTCGTTGTCCCTCACCCAGGCACGTACTCCGTGGTCCCACGTGCTGACACACCTGTCGTTGTCCCCAACCCTGGCACATACTCCGTGGTCCTACGCTCTGACAAATCAGTAATCCTCCACACAAACTAAAATTACATCCGGATGACTATTGACTCTATTCGTTTAGGGTCAGTTACAAGGTTGAGACTGTATTAGTTATATTGCTATGAGACCTTGTGACCCGTTGCTCACGACATAAAAGCCAGAGCGGATGTGGGGTTAGACCACCATTGTTTTTTTAATTAGTCACCACTACAGCGTTTCTTGTGCTCAGTGGAAAAGTTTTCCTGCGATTTCCTTTCAACTTTCACAGCAGAGTAAGCATCAAATTAACTGACCTCGTGCGCAAAATTCGTGAAAATTACGTACTTCGTTGTTTTTCTTTAGAAAAAAAGACACCCGAAGGCGATAACCATTTCGACCAAGCCAGGTGACTGATTTTGAAATGTTGCGTTCTGCAGAATTGTCAGTGTAGTCATCGTCTGTTCATCTGTTCAGACGAAATAACTACATGGTGCAATAGTACAGAAACATTAATTTTACTAACGTATCCGATGTAAAAGTGCTCGGAAAATGAGTTTCGGCGGACGGTCCTAACTGTGATCTGTGACCATGTACCATGGCTGGCCGACGACCAATGGCTGGTGGCGCTTTACGGTGACACACTGAATTGTGTGACTTAAGAACATCGCACAGTAACGTGCATGAGGTGTTATATTTTCAACAAGTAGAGAAACGGTAGATTCGGAAATGCACTTCGTTGTTTAGAGATGTTAACGCCTTAAACAATATTGTTGTCTGACCAAAGAGCCCACTTAAAAACATGAAATTGTTCAGATTACACGCATGCGCACGCGCATGCACGCAAGGCGTTTTATGTTTACGACAAACGTTAACTCCACATTTGATATTGCATGCTGTTCCAGTGGAAATGGGTCACATATTCCCGATAGACAGTTGTATTCTACGGCACTCGGCAAGCTGGTCATATCGAATATAGAGCACAACTGATGACGTACTAGAAGGTGTCACGTGTGTGGTCCTACCCCGACACGGAGTCTACGTTTGTCTCTTTATTGTCTCTCACTCAGTCGATGTCGACGGAGATAACTCACCTCTTGGGGGCAGCAGACGTTTCATGGCCGTGGCTTGCCGCAAGCGCACGGGGAGTGAGCGCCACCAAGGCGATAGACAGGAGCGAGAGAACGCAGACAACGTCGTGTGTAGCCATAGCACTGGTCTTCTGTGAGTCGGTCTGTCTCTGCGGCTGGCCGTGGTAATAATAGAGCGAGCGCACCGACTGCAGACGATAGACGGATGTGTGCTTGACGGGTGACTCACGCCGCTATAAGCCGGTGAGCCAGTGACGGCAGACGTGAGGTCATCTTTCGGTCGTCACAACTATTCAGTGTGTCATCGATATGAATATAAACGGCGTGTGTGAATCAGCCGCAGTTATTCCTCGGCTTGCGACAGCGGTATTCGTCTAGCATGCTTAGGATTGAGTCTTTGGAAACACAATAAACTTTGCAGCAAAGAAAGAAACCACGCCGCAAGGACCAGCCACGTGTCGATGTGTGTTGTATGAATCATTGTAATGTGCTGGTTAACACAAACTGTTATGCTAATATATCCCGGGTTCACGACCAAGCTAAACAAAAACCAAGGCGTCAAAATCTGGTTACAGCATTCACTCACACCAAGCTCTCTTCGCGCCTTAGTTGTCAATTGGGCTTCCACAAGAGAGCGCCACTGCTGTCGGTCTGCATGCAACCAGTCTACCCATGTCAGGTCGCGTTCTTTTATTTAAATTTTACTTGCCCATACTGGATCAAGCATTGGGGACTGTATATAATGTGTCAAACTCCGATGACTACGTACAATTGCTACACAAGTTCATTAAAGCTAAAATATCAGCAAACTTGGTATTTACTGGACAATGCTCTTGTGCAATACCAGCAGTTGATTTCACCACTCGTATCGTATGTGCCTATACAAGCATAGGTCATACTTTGTGGAACAAAGCACTCCCATTTGGCATACGACATAAACAAAGCACACGTTACGACTGCCTTCTTCTTCGTATTAAACACAGTAACGCAGCGCCAAGCTTAATGGGAACATGTAATACACATGCAGTGGGTCGTGGTGCATTTGGAACATCGCGTCACATTCCCCAACAGTGGCGCCACTCACCATATCATGACTGCCACAACTTGATCATCAATTCCAAATGGACGGCTTGCGAGGTGGCATAAACAATTGGTTGGTTGGACAACGCCATTGTAGCTTACAATTTGCTCTCTCTCTCTCTCTCTCTCTCTCTCTCTCTCTCTCTCTCTCTCTCTCTCTCTCTCTCTCTCTCTCTCTCTCTCTCTCTCTCTCTCTCTCTCTCTCTCTCTCTCTCTCTCTCTCTCTCTCTCTCTCTCTCTCTCTCTCTCTCTCTCTCTCTCTCTCTCTCTCTCTCTCTCTCTCTCTCTCTCTCTCTCTCTCTCTCTCTCTCTCTCTCTCTCTCTCTCTCTCTCTCTCTCTCTCTCTCTCTCTCTCACTCTCTCACTCTCTCTCTCTCTCACACACACACACACACACACACACACACACACACACACACACACACACACACACACACACACACACACACACACACACACACACACACACACACACACACACACACACACACACACACACACACACACACACACACACACACACACACACACACACACACACACACACACACACACACACACACACATAACATAAAAACACGCAGTGAAAGAAAGGTAGTTGGTTTCGTTTTCCAGGGAGAGGAAACCAACCACTATGACCTATTTTGTCGCCAGATACGTTCAAAAAGGAATGTCTACGTCAGTCTGCGATTTTGTTAAATGTGGCTGCCAAAACTTTGAAATGGGAGTGACGCCAGTGATTATGATTCTACTGTGCAACGTTGCATTGTGAGACAATTACAACCGACCGACAGCGATCGTAAAGTGCCCGACGGCGCTAGATCCATTGATCAATAACAATATTGCGGCTATAAGCTAATGGGACCGTCACCAAGAGCGAGGAAGTATAAATGTTATTACGTTTTGTTTCTCGGCTCTCAGTGACATTATCGTTGACGTAAGCTTGTTAAGAGTATGGACGTTTCTATGTTCTAAAGTCTAAAACGAAGACAATCATCTCCAGCATGAATATGTTAAGTCGATTCACTGTATGTCTTTTTTGTTTGTCTCTCGTGTATCCCCCCCTGGTCTCCTGCGGGGTGGAGGACTCGTCACTTAATTTGTTCCGGCCGCTCAACGAGTTGCCCCCAACCATCGCGATCTTCTGCCGTTCTGTCTCATTATCGGCTGTTCACCTCTGTCCCATCGGGATCTCTATTAACACTCCATCTTTGCATTGGTCTTCCTCTTCTCTCCCTACCACCCCTTGTATTTCCACGCTCTCTCTGTCAATCTCTCTTCACTCATTATCTGTATATATCCTGTTCCACTCACGTGGAGAGCATATTGTGGGAGGAGTTCTCATTGATTCATTATGATATATGCATAATGTTAACTCGTTTTATTAAAATGTAATATATTATAATAACCTTTATATTTATATCGCGCCGTACATCAGGAGATATAATCTGTTTAGAAGCACTTAAAATACAACATTGATAAAAATTATTAATATTATTATAAAATTAATAAATTAATATAATAGTGATGCTTACATATAGGTAAGAGTGATATGTGTAAATTATATTACCCATGTTGTGTCCATATACGGTGCTGAAAACAAATAACCAGACTTATATGAAAACAAGTACACAGACTTGTAGCACCGCCCGAGTATTGCTGCGACTGTGTAATCGATACACCGACATGCTGTTAGTGGTAAGTGGTTCCCGTGAACGCAATGTATCGTATCGATTCGGGAGGTTTCACTGGCGGCATACGGGTAGCGAAGAGTGAAACAAGACTGAACAGTGCGTTGTGCTTCATTCGTCGTGTGCATCGTCCGTTCTGCTCACAAAAGTGCAACTTAAGTGCACAAAGTGTAAAACTGTGTCCAATCGCAGTTAATTATGTCAATCATTCCGACGCCGGTTCGACGACAGGAACGTGGAGAATAGGAGACACAAGTCTCGTTTGCTACCATGTTGGTGTTATGCAAATTTGTCCATACATGCTCACTTCCGGTCTCCAGCGACACGCTGCCTGCTATCGCATTTAACAAATAAACACATTTGGAATCAAAACAGAGAGAACAAACAACAACAGAGAGAACAAACAACAACAGAGAGAACAAACAACAACACATTTACTTATTTTATTTATTAAAACAACCAGCATTAAAATATGATAATACTAATTCTAATGATTTATTTTATGATGACATAGGTACATTTAACGCGTTATGGCGAACCGGAAGTGCAATATCTCGTCAACTATCGCCTCGAAACGAGAATCATTTGTATCCCCCATTAAGCTGTCTGTCCACGTAATATATGACTGCGTGCGGCTATGAGGTTAGTTAACTCATAGATGACGACACCGTCTCTTCATCCATATTTCACACAACACGTACAAGTCTTCATGACAACCTATTCAATAATGGTCTCGGCAAGGATTTTTAGGCAAAGCATTACTAATTTCGGATTGTGTTGTTAGAGCCAACTCACCTCATCTTATTTTATTGGCCACTGCCACTGCTGTAACGAGCATGACTTTCGGAGCAAGGTTCAAGAAATCCCGTGTTTGACCATAATATAAAGATACATTAATATGAAAATAATTAAATAATAATTAGAAATGGCAGTGGCGTATTTAGAGGGGACACGGCCCCTTTGGCTTAATTTGTTTAATTCTTTTTAGTATGTAACCTGTGGTAACATGGTAAACTAATGGGTGATTAAGTTTGCCCCTCCCCCTCTTTGGCCTCCATCTCTGCGAGATCCTAGATACGCCACTGAGGAGTGGTCATTCCGTTAAGACACATAGTAGCCAAAATCGAACAAGCGGCGAGCCACAGGGTACGAGAGTGCATGGTGTACGGCAGATGGCAGCACTGAGTGGCGATGTTGCTCCTTATGCCACATGTCAGTTAGATAGTTTAGAGGACACACTCGCACGCAAGCACGCACCCACGTATGCTCGCACGCACGTACACGTTAATCCATGTTCTGTGCAGAATAAGTCAGCTGACATTAGCGACTATATAGTCACCACTGACATTGATGTCGTTCTGAGAGACGGAGACTTGGCTAACATCTGGTGAAGCGGTTAAACGTGCTGAACTTAAGCCCGATGGCAATGATCTGAAGGATACTCCGAGACCATCTGGTGGAATTGGTTGTGGGATTGGTATACTGTTTAAGACTGGTATTCGGTATACAGTGCTGTCATCTGGTGAACTCTGTTCTTTTGATATATGATATATCGACCACCATATTCGGGAAAAAAACATCCTGTCACTACTGCTACTTTCTTTGAGGAATTTAAAATATATGTCGCATGCAGCTCAGACTTTTCATACACTCTTGATAGTTGGTGGTTTTAATATTCACATAGTTATTGATGTAATCGTGAACTTCTGCTTAGTAACCCTGTGGCTGATTACATGGTCTCGGACCATATATTTGTGCGTTACCGAGTATCCATACCTTCCTTGGAGACACGTACTATATCGTATTGGAAACTGAAGCAAATTGATAACGGTGCTTTCAGCACCGACCTGAAAGATCTGGTTAATTGACTATTGAATATCAGTGATATCAATCAGCTAGTTGGTGAATATAATACATAAATGAGATAGTTGTTGGATAGGCATGCACCCATCAAAACACCGAGACTATTATAGAGAGCTTATAGAGAGATGATGAACTCAAAACACTAAAGTCGCAAAGACGTAAAGCTGAACAGATCTGGAGGCAGAATAAAAACCATAACACTTTGCTCTCAAGAGTCGAAGAAATTAGTTGTCCTGATCAACATCCTGGGTGATAAGAAGCAGAGTAATCGATCGCCTCAACATGAATCTGTGGAAAACCTTGTCAATGAATTTGGTAACTTTTTAATGGTAAAATGCATGCAATTCGACCTGTCTGTCTGTCTGTCTGTCGGTCTGTTTCTATGTATGTGTGTATGTGTCTCTCTTCCAGCTGCAGCGGCAAGGTAGCTCCATTCAGTGGAAAGGGAGCCGAGTGTGTAAGTCTCCATGCTGGTACAAAACTTCTCCATAGACAAGACTAACAAAATAATAATAATAATAATATATATATATATATATATATATATATATATATATATATATATATATATATATATATATATATATATATATATATATATATATATATATATATATATATAACAATATTAAGTGCGCTGTACGCTGGGCACGCCGTTTGCATGAAGTGATCGATTGGTTTCGTATAAAAATCTGAGCATCATACAGTTAGATGCACAACAATCATGGCGAAAGCCTCAATAATTTTTAGGTACAGTTTTCATGTTTATGCATGGTTCATCTATCAGTTAACACTTGCTTGCCCCAACTGCTAGCGCACCTGCTGTATTCGGCGCGCCAATTAACGCGGCGCGCTGAATACAGTAAGCCGAGCGGACGTGTCGAAGCCAAAGCGATCAAACTCCATTTCAACGACAGTGGCTCGGCGCCCAGGGCGATGGTTGTCCTTTTTTCGTAGTCATTCTCATATTCTATGCAGCGACGCTCAGCTGTTGAATATGTTTTTGTTTTCGCTACCGCATAACAGTGGCTTCGCTGAACGCCGTTTTCAACTGAAGAAAATGAAGCGGGCATCTTTAGCCGAGTTGTATTAGAGCTTCAGCACCAGCAAAAAGCGGTTAGTCTGCTAGCTCTGCCCCCTAAGTGCATGTTCATGGCTAATAGCTTCCGACAACCACTTTGCCTGCCCCCGTCACCATTTCCCTATCGCCGCAGGATTTGAAGGATGATGAGAATAATGGATTATGGATGACTCAAGAATGGCTGTCCGTGAGGTGGCGAAGTCGGTGCGCTACCAGGCGTACCCACACACCTCGTCACGCCACCACTAAGCCATGTGGCCCGAAAGGATCGGAATGACAGAGGCGTGACGCCGTACTGTGTTGACTTGTCTGGAGAAGCTGTCCAGCGTACACCACAAAGCGTTACCGTACCCATGAATATCTCTCAATTCTAATGCAAGTCGTGAGACGCACGGTTTTCTCACGGCAAAAGTCTGAAATCTCACGCATATTTTCAAAAACTTTAGCAATAAAATTTGTGAAACAAAATATTCTTTTTTTGCGAAAATGAAACGCACAATATAGTGTGTGTGTGTGTGTGTGTGTGCGTGCGTGCGTGCGTGCGTGCGTGCGTGCGTGCGTGTGTGTGTCCCAAGCGAAGGCCTCAGTTAATTTTACCGGTAATATCCGCCTTTTACCGCATAACGTGTGAAACCCGGTGAGATTTCCAGTTGGAAAGCATAGACAAGACTAACCCTGTCTGAGTAAGTCTCTCACATCTAGGTTTGAGATATATGCCCAAGTTGTATCAAATTGTTGGAAATTGTAATATCTGGCCATATTCAGATCTATGTTTGTCCTGCATGCATAGACATAAATAGAACACCCTTAGAAAAACTATGTCTATAGGGGAATGATTAATGATGTAACTCTATGCCTGCATGACACAAGTGCCTCACAAAACAACCAACACCTAAACAATTATAAAGACATTTTCAGTCAATTATATGGTTCCTCTGTCGTGGAACTCCCTATCAACGGATATTAAATCTGTCTCCGAATACAAGTTCAAATCTAATATTAACAAAAAATTGTTTTTGCTTTTGTCAATTTATAAAAAAAATCAATTAACGTGTATATCTCTTCTCGAATACAGCCAGTGGCAGTGTTGTGCATTGTGCCTTTGTGGTGGTACCCTGTTGTGGTGGTACCCTGTTGTGGTGGTACCCTGTTGTGGTGGTACCCTGTTGTGGTGGTACCCTGTTGTGGTGGTAGCAGTGTTCTTTAGCAGCAGCAGTACAGTACATTTTCACCAACACAAAGAAATTCAACCAATCACAAAGAAATTCAATAACATAAAACAAGTAATTATATTAAGCATAACCTGGTTTTACACGGCTGAATACATAACCACAAGAACTATGTATGTTATTCATAATTGCTTGTAAAGAATAAACATCTTTTAGGTGAATTAAGCTTGCATAATTTCTTATGTCAAGACTTTTATTACTGAAATGTTCATTGCAAAGGAAAGTAACTGCATTGCTTAACTAATACAGTGAAACCAGATAATAGTGTATTATCCATTGCAGTTGCATTAGAAAATGAAATTAATACACTAATCGGAAAGTTATTAAAATAAGTAACTACAGATCAAAAATAATTCATCGTGAGGGAATCTTTATTATAATTAAACGAATCTGGTCCAGGTATGTAAACAAATGAATAATAAAAATTATAATATTTTGTTTACAAATCCTGGATTCTAGTCACTGTCACATTGGTACAGTTCAGTACAAATATCTAGTCCATTATTGTGCTGCATAAACTGGACCCAGTACTCAGCATTGCTTCATTAATTCAAAACTGCTTTCATTTGTTGGTGGTTCCATAAATCCACGTGATGCACTTTCCGTGATTCTTGAGGTCCATGATGATGTAAGTGATTCTTGAAGTCCATGATGATGTAAGTGATCCTTGAGGTCCATGATGATGTAAGTGATTCTTGAGGTCCATGATGATGTAAGTGATTCTTGAGGTCCATGATGATGTAAGTGATTCTTGAGGTCCATGATGATGTAAGTGATTCTTGAGGTCCATGATGATGTAAGTGATTCTTGAGCTCCATGATGATGTAAGTGATTCTTGAGGTCCATGATGATGTAAGTGATTCTTGAGGTCCATGATGATGATGCGAGTAATTTCACCATATCTTTGAGACGGCGTGAAAACAAACATGATGTTTACAAGAATTATGACAACTTTGTGTTCAAGTGGATGATAACAATAACTGTATTTTTCATATCATAGGATATGCTTAAGTGGAGTTTTCATTTATGGCTACAAACAAAAGAAGAAGAAACTGAGACATCAATACTTCCACTTTTTTGTTGTTACTAACATCAAAGGTTGTACGTTCAAATTTGCATTTTTTTAAATATTGAAGTACTATATTGCTGTAAATATT
Organism: Lamellibrachia satsuma; assembly: GCA_033239005.1. Taxonomy (NCBI): domain Eukaryota; kingdom Metazoa; phylum Annelida; class Polychaeta; order Sabellida; family Siboglinidae; genus Lamellibrachia; species Lamellibrachia satsuma. The sequence continues at coordinate 5,736,703 of BSQZ01000031.1, forward strand.
GAAGTGTAAATATATTATTCTAAGGGCCTTTGTTACCGGTAATGTAATCGACCCATACTCTAATAGCAAGTGATTTGAATTGATGCAAACCACCATAAGCAGTGATGTGTATGAATTGTTGACTCAACTAGATTAGCATTATATACGACATGAAAAAAAAATTATTTCTAGGATAAGCTTAGTTGCTCATGTTTGTATTCTTTTCAGCTTGTCAATGTTCTTATAATATGGCCTCTATGCTTGTGTGCAGCATTCTAATGAAAACATTATGTTCAAAATGTTAGCTGTATCCTAAGTAGTACCCTACGACAGTGGGCTTGTCATTTGCAACACTTTCAGAAGGGTGTGCTTCAATTTTTCAATTAAAAAAAATATTAGTTGACATGTCCCATTCACAGAATTATTTCAGTTTCATTTCGTTGTGTTTAGCTTTTGTACATTGTATAATGATACAAAGCAAAATTATCGTTTGTAGCCTTTTGCCAAAGACTATTCATTCACATATCATTGTCTATAATCAAGTACTTATTTATACAGCTGAGGCAATGTGGCATGAATGATTTTAGAATTGGTAATTAGAATTGATAATTAGCAATAATAATTAGAACTGATAATTTAATCTATAGGATTGGAACTTGTTTTTTTTTCGATAGAGTGTCTTGTGCCCCATTAACAAGACAAGTAGTAGCTGATAGGCAAATAGTCCTATTTTGGTAGTTTAATGGGAATGTCATATTAAAATTGTAATCTTTACAAATTGCACGTTTCAACATGTTGTTGTTTTGTATTGACCTAGAACAGTAATCAATATTGTAATTGATTAGATGAAATTTTGCGATCATAATAATGATATGCCTACTGCATACATATCCATGCAAAGCCAAAGGTTGGAAACATGCAGTGAATTCAATATAGCATTACGAAAACATGGTTAAAAAAATAATTCTTACATGCGAATGCACTTATTTAACCACTTGTATTACTTTGACCTTATGGCGTCGCCAATGACAAATGTTCTACGCTATTAACAGTGAATAGGTCTCTACAAACATCTGATGACACTAATCGTAACAAGCAGTTTGTCGAAGGTTGTTCAATAATTCATACATCATCAGGAATGTTATAAGTAAAAATAATACGATCATTTTATAATGTTACTACGTTTTGTAAGACGTATACATTTCAGCGCCATCCACGTGAAAACAGGGAACATTACTTGCAACAAAAGTCCTAAAATATGTATTTTACAAGACGACTCAAGGCAATAATGCGACTGGGTGATAATGAGGCATGGGCACGTATGCGAAGAACAAATACACTAATCATCTGGTTCTTTTGATTCTTTTAAACTTAGATAGTAGTAACATACTACATTTCACAAAGAATATGTTGGTGTTTCAATATGGTGTAAATTTCTAACGATTAATGAGCACTTTGCAATTTGATTTTGCCTACGAAAACACGTGCGCTTGTCTTTGTCAAGTTGAACTGACGAAAACTAATCACACGGATCCTGAAAATTATGATGATTGCGACAGTGTGTTTCCTTAGTTATCAATAAGTCGTTGTATAACCACGTATCAATATAACACATCATAAATTCATAGCATGCAGCAATTACACAAGAGCCAGAAAATTTACCAAGTAGGTGGAGCTTAACATGTAAATATCTACTTCGCATGACACGAGCCTGTCAACCTCCTCTGGTCTCGTACAGTGTTGCACTCAAAATGGCAGATCGGTTACATGCCAAGATTATCTTCACACCAGTCACCTCATTCAGTGATTACACCAGATCGCCACATTGAATCACCGCCTACCCTCTTCAACACAACAACATATTTTCAAAAACTAAAACTGGCACAAAATTGTTTCATGAACGCTTTGAAACCACAATGTATGTCACTGGCAATAATGTGTGTTTCTAAAAATAATGTGGAAACCAGCTTGTGTGTGTGTGTGTGTGCGTGCGTGCGTGCGTGCGTGCGTGCGTGCGTGCGTGCGTGTATTCATATTAGTGTAAGATATCTTTTATATACTTTGAGAAAATCAAATGTTCATATGTATCAGACTGGACATTGATGCCTTGTACCAATAACATCTCTTAGAAACGGCTCACTACTCGACCGGCTAGAATATTATAACCAATTCAGTCCAGATGCATTGGGAAATGGAGTCACTTGCTCATTATTATTATTACTGCATTGATGAGAGCCATTCGTCCTCAGTGTCAGGCTCAGATTCGTCACCACTCAGTGTTCATGTTTTGCAGCTATCATGATCACACTTACAAAACGTTGTCAGTTGTACTCGTATGTTATTGTCCTTGCATGTACAACATCCAACATTTCACGCACCCACATCTCACCAGCTGAAGAGTGGGCTCTAACGCTGGGGTATCCTTGGCAAGACTTCCATGAGGTCTCTCGTGTGTTCGCTAATGTTGTTGGCTCAAGGACTGTTGGACACAGCTCTCGTTGCCCCGCGCGACACAGCTCTCGTTGCCCCGCATTGCAGGCGTGCGCTTCGCACATGTGTGTGAATCGCACTTTGTGTTGGTCTTTATTTGTCAATGCCTTCAGCTAGTTTAGGGGAATACAATCCACGGAATCGACATCCTACGAATACTCTCTGACCCTTTTCATAACCAATTTCAAATACAGCCAGTCCATGTCTTACAATGAAGCTACCACCAACAGTTACACCTACCAAACAATTGTGCTCTTTACAAAATGTACGACCCGTTGTGTCGCAGCGTCTAATTGCATGAAACCCCCTGAGAATCTGGACACGACCTTCATCAAATGATTGGTATATATTAGCTGCATATGTACAGGGAGACGATGCAAACCTGTTCATGCGAGAAAGACCGTCCTATCACCCAAAGTTGGTATTGCTGCCAAACCAAGAACCAACACGTCTATGTCCGAAGCATATATATGCACAGATTGTCCGTGTTTATAAATGTTAGCAGCATACAGTACGAACAGTGTGTCCGCCTCTTCCCCAGAGCCTCGAAGATGCACTTTAGGCGACTACCCATGTACATCTGTTTTACCTGGTTCGACAGTACACCCATCCGAGAAACAGAGACTACTTGCTGAGTCAGATGGAGAGTCATACATACATGCACGCACGCACGCACGCACGCACGCACGCACGCACGCACGCACGCACGCAGGCATCACTGGATTGGACAGTGAGCGTGGCTACGATTTTCCGAACAAAGGGATTTGGAAGTAACCCATTATCAGGGTACATTTTTAAAGCAATAATATTGTTAAAATAACGTAATGTTTGTTGTCAGGTGAAAATTAACTCGTAACAAGGGCACACGCATACGATAATAAGTTATCAATATGATGTTAGATGTGACGACCACGATGAAATATTGGATGTTAGCCTATCCCAAATAATGTTATTTTGGAGTGTTTAGTTCCGGTCATGGTCACGGGCCAATGAAAGCTCCTTCACTTGTGATGACGTTTCGCTGGAAATTAATTAGGATATACAGATGCCAACTGGATGTTATTCAGCGGATGATATCATTCAAACGAGTGTATTCATAATTAAGTATTGGTGGATCCGAGAAATGCCAAGATTCCACGGTCACTGCATGTGGCACATGCCTCCGTGATTAGCAAATATGTTATTGGTGTAAAATAAGCATTTCCCCGAACAGTGTGCACCTACGTGTAGTCTATGTAGAACCCAATCGCTCCTGCGACATTTTTCGATTCTCGAGTAAATATTGCGGTATTCCATTGTAATCTTCAGTAAAAATCATACAACATATTTATTATGAAACTCAAAAATAATGCACTGAAATAAAATGTATTCATATATAAATCCACATCCAACTAGTAATTATATTGGTATTTTTTCTCTCATGCTGCTACCAAGATTGGTGTCAGGTACTTGTACTTAGATTTGTTGTTAAGTACAATATTTCAGTATTTGTGCAAGAGGTTTTGTACTTGACAAAAACATAGCTGACAAAATATAAAGTACACTTCACGTACGATGGGGTTTTACGTCAAATGAACCAATATGGACGTTTGACGTAAATGACGTAACTCAAAAAACAATAGTTACGCACAATTGTTGGCAACGTTATGTATGTTTCTGCTATTTCTTATTTACGAAGAACACCTGCGACAGTGTGGTTTAACAACCCAAGAGAAAAGTCGGTTAAGAGGAGATCTTGCAGTCTTGAATCACATGTTGCAAAGGCAGCTCTTAAAACGAAAAGCTGATGGAATATAGAAACCTCTAGTCAAATGGATAGCGATCAGGTTGACTGAGAGACAAGTTATATCAAATGGGGAGGTTTCTTAATGGACGCCAGCTTTGGTCGGCATACCACAGGGTCAGTATTAAAGCCAAGAATAGTAATCTTACTGGAAACCAGCTTTCGTGGGCATGCCAACTGGTCAATGTGACGACCAAGAATAGTAATCTTAATTTATATAGATGACCTGGAGTATGGCTGACATTTGCGAGCGAAACAAGTATTTAGACAGGTCAAATAAGATGAACTTTTGTACGTCCACTCGAGACTCGTAGACTTGAGATATCGATCTTGAGTGTTGTGTTCACTTGGAGAGCCGTAGCATTTGAAATAGCGAACAGTGTACCCTCCGGGGGGTCTCCGTAACCTTAAGACAACGACCAGTATTTCCACCACGACGCCTTGCACCTGCTCACAACTGATGACGTCACGGTCACGTGAAGGAGACGAGGCGTTGGCGTGCCGGTCGAGGCGCCGGGAGATGCCGTGACACTCAGTCAGTCGTACGGGAGCACGACAGAAGACGCACGCTTTTCGACTGACCGTCGCTGGCAATCGATCGATTCAACATTCCTGCTAGAGCGCCTCTCTCCGCCAGCCTCTCGCGACCCCGGTAAGTATTGCTATTGACGAGCGACAAAGGCCGTGGTTGCTATACATTTCTGTTTATATTTCTATGTATCAATGTCGTTTGAACGGAACGTATGAAATACAGCTCACATGTTTGCGTGTGTCCATCTACAGACATTGCAGTTGGTGGTACGAATGTGGCAGATCAATCTACGGATCATGGTGTTGTTCATGCCTAGTTCACTGCAGTAATTGCATGATTGTCGAATAATATATTACGGCGAATGTAGGTTCCGTATGGCGACTTACGCGTGACTCGTGACACCATCCTCATCTCTTTTGTGCAGTTACTTTGATCATCCTCCTTCTCCACCCCTCCTCCACCCCGCCTCCACCCCTCCTCCGCCTCTCCTCCTCGCCTCCTCCTCACCTCCTCCATCCCATCTCCACACCTCCTCCACCCCAACTCCACCCTCATCCACCCCTCCTTCTTTTTCCTCCCCTCCTCTTCTGCTGCTGTTGTTGTCGTTGTCGTCGTCATCGTCGCGTCCGCCTCCGCTGCCGCCTCTGCTGCTGCTGTTGTTGCTTTTGGTAGTGGTGATGATGTTTTTGTTGCTGCTGCTACTGCTGTTGTGATGGCGCTGTGTTAAACACAAATTAAGACTTTTGCGGTAAAAAGACTAGATTATGCTACTAATTGATTATACGATCGTTGACAGGTGTGTATCGCACGTGTGTGCCACAGGTGTGTACCACAGGTGTGTACCACGGTACTGTCGTCTTAAAGAAACAATGACCTCAACAGCACCATAGCCGATAATGATGACGTTGTGCAACTGACGTATGTCTACGACATTAAATTAAGGTTGATTATGTTGACAATATAAAAAACAGGTAGGAAGCACTATATATATATCTGTATATATATATATATATATATATATATATATATATATATATATATATATATATATATATATATATATATATATATATATATATATATCTGTATATACATATATATATATATATATATATATATATATATATATATATGTATATATATATATATGTATATATATATATATATATATATATATATATATATATATATATATATATATATATATATATATATATATATATATCGCGTTTTGTCATTAATGATAATGGTTATTATTTCACTGAACCACCACTTTCTGAAACTACAGTACAGTGTCTCACACCTACAGCGATTAGAGAAGTTCTCGTTATCATTCAACACCCTCCTAACAAATCGTGACCTGGATCACTTTTTAACACTTCTGCTAAAAAACTGTATCAATCAACTCATTTTCCCTGTTACTTCTAAAGTAAACCTTTCAATGCAGGACTCTGCAACAATGACCTAAATAATTACCGTCCTGCCTCAAATATCAGTTTTGTGTCAACAGTATTGGAAATAGTAGTTGCTAATCAGCTCCATGAGCACATTTATAAACATCACTTATTTAGCAATAGCAGCAGCAGCAGCAGCATCAGCAGCAGCAGCAGCAGCAGCCGCGGCGGCGGCGGTGGCGGCGGCGGCAGCAACAAATAGCAGCAGTAAACAGCAGCAGTAGCAGCAGCAGCACCAGTAACAACAACATCAACAGCCAGCAGCGGTAGCAGCAGCCAGCGACAGTAGCAGCAGCAGCACCAGTAACAACAACAACAGCCAGCAGTGTCAGCAGCAGCCAGCACCAGCAGTGAATGGCAGCTGTAATATTGTCCGTAAATGAATTAATCGGAAATCTCATAATGGCTGCTGGTGTGTTTACCGTGCAACGTTCAGAGCGTATATCGAATGCATTTGCTATTTGCTATTTGCAATATACGCCGTGACAGCAGTCGTAATATCCATCTCGCCGGTGGCCTTTATCTGCGTATAGCCGCGGCGACCGCTAATGGTCTTTGTTGGCTACAAGCCGAGACCACAAGAGGTCATACACCTGCACTCGCGCACGCACTTACGCACTGACGCACGCACGTTCGCACTGACGCACGTTCACGTTAACGTACACTTTACTAGCTAGCTACCGTATGCGAATGAAACATGCATGGTTTTGTTAATGATTTCTCTTTACGCGCTCTCATAAATGAAGGAAACATTTAATCCCTTTTCGTTGTCTGCGACAAAACAAGTGTGATGTTCTCGATGTCTAGCTCTTAATCAGTGTTCGAAACGAGAGGGGTCTGGGGGGTCCAGGATCCCCCATAAGGCACGAGGGACCTCCCATAAGAAAGAAAAATGTAAGCTTGGGGGTCCTACATTTTATCGTTGTACCGATGTAATTACCCTTCCGCCGTTGCACCTGTTGCTGCGTGTGAGGCTACTCTGGTTCGCCTGTGCTAGAACTCGACGGTTTCCGATACTCGATTCTTCTAGAATTTCTGCTGCAGTTTCGATGTAGCGTGGGACAGTAAATACAGTGTGTTTTATGACATTCATCCAGGAAAGGTTTCATTTGCTCGCCCACCGTCGTTTTTAGCTCGACGAAGATAAAAGTCATTATCATTCTGGACATGAATTCTTTTGGAAATAAAAAGTCGATCGTTTCTCAGCATAGTTGTCGTAAAAGACTCGATAACGAGTTCGTCCCCGTTGCTGTTGCTCAGTCGAGGCTTACCCGGAACGTCCGTTACGTAATCCGGAGCCGGTTAATTCATAGTGAAAAGGTCGTTTCACAGTGATAACAAATGTGCACTCCATAAAACACACACTTCGTTCACCGATTACACAAATGTCTACCTGACGTGTTCCTTCCTACAGCGAGCTGCGTTCAATCGATAGTGTCTGTTAAACTACGTCCTATATGTAGCAGTCGTGGATCACATAGTTGTCTCTATATGCGGCGTTCAGCTCCATGTCTACAACTGTCGGTAACGAACGCGATGCTTCCGAACGTGATACATGTAATCAGTGTCAATTATTAGACAGCAGACTTGTTGACTACAGTCATACATTATATGCCGACTCCAGTCGGACTCGATTCGCGCATTTTGATGAGTTGCGACTTGACTTGGAATTCAGATAGATGACTTGAAATTTGACTTGAAAGTCATTGATTTGAGACTGGACTTGAGATTTGGCTTGACTAGCCAGTTTGCTACTTGCCAACAAGTATGCAGAATGGTAAATTAAATACCGTATGGTGAACTTCCTAGTTAAGCATAAATTAAAAGATCCATCTCAACATGGATCCCAAAAAGTGAGGTCATGCTTAACAAATGTTTTATGATTTTTACAAGAAATCACTAAGTGGGTATATGAGGGTCACCAGTAGATATTATCGACTTAGATTTTCAGAAAGCGTTCGACAAAGTGATTCATCAAAGACTACTACTTACGTTAAAAGACCAGAGTATCGGGGATGGCACAATCAACTGGATGGCACAATCAAGTGGATGGCACAATC